>PISX010013642.1:0-55917 GCA_004024625.1 Mellivora capensis | reverse complement strand
CCCTAGTCCCCCATGTTGCATCTCCACTTCCTCATATCAGGGAGATCATATGATAGTTGTCTTTCTCTGATTGACTTATTTCACTAAGCATGATACCCTCTAGTTCCATCCACGTCGTTGCAAATGGCAAGATTTCATTTCTTTTGATGGCTGCATAGTATTCCATTGTGTATATATACCACATCTTCTTTATCCATTCTTCTGTTTATGGACATCTAGGCTCTTTCCATAGTTTGGCTATTGTAGACGTTGCTGCTATAAACATTCGGGTGCACGTGCCCCTTCGGATCACTATGTTTGTATCTTTAGGGTAAATACCCAGTAGTGCAATTGCTGGGTCATAGGGTAGTTCTATTTTCAACTTTTTTGAGGAACCTCCATGCTGTTTTCCAGAGCGGTTGCACCAGCTTGCATTCCCACCAACAGTGTAGGAGGGTTCCCCTTTCTCCACATCCTCGCCAGCATCTGTCATTTCCTGACTTGTTAATTTTAGCCATTCTGACTGGTGTGAGGTGATATCTCATTGTGTGCTGTATTATTTTTTATTGCACTCTCTGGAATAGAAAATTCCAGGAAAATAGTGGCTTCATGCATCTTGTGTACTGTTATACCTTCAGGACTTAGAACACTGCCTGGCATGTGAAAGACAATGAGTAAATAGTTATTGAAAGAAGAAATACTATGGACTCTGAAAAACAACCTGAGGGTTTTGAAGGGGCGGGGGGGTGGGAGGTTGGGGGAGCCAGGTGGTGGGTATTAGGGAGGGCACACATTGCATGGAGCACTGGGTGTGTTGTAAAACTATGGATTCTGTTACGCTGAAAAGAAATGAAATAAAAAAAAAGAAAGAAGAAATACACTTAAGTCTCATCAAGATCTCTAGAGTAAAGTTTGCTTCTTCAGTCATCACCGTTATGAGATATAATTAACAGAAATGGGATAAACAAGTGAAACAAAGGAGGGACAAAAATAAGGTCTAAACATAAATCCAAACCACAATGTGACATCTCCTTACACCTGTTAGAATGGTCAAAACAAAAACACAAGAGACAACAAGTGTTTCTGAGTATGTGGAGAAAAGTGAACATCTGTTTGCTCTTGGTGGCAATGTAAATTGGTACAGCCACTATGGAGTTAAAAAAAATAAAAATAGGGTATCTTGAAGAGGAATCTGCACCCTCATGTTCACTGCAACATTATTCACAATAGCCAACATATGGAAACATAATAGAAACTTGAGAGCATTACATTAAGTGAAAGACAGAGAAAAACAAATACTATATGCTCACTTATGTGAAATCTCAAGTCCACTCATAGAAACAGAGAGCAGTGATGGCTGCCAAGGGCTGGGGATGGGAGAAATGAGAAGCTATTGGCCAAAGGCTATAGACCTCCATTTATAAGATAAGTAAGTTCTGGGGATCTAATATACAGTATGGTGACTAGAGTCAACAGGACTGTGGTATATATATAGCAATGTAGGATCTGCTAACAGAGTAGAAGCTATATGTTCTCACTACGAGAGAAAAAAAAGTCTATGGGAGGCGATGCACGTTAACTAACCTTATTGTGACAATCATTTTGCAACCGTATCTGTAAATCAAATCATCATTTTGTACACCTTAAACTTATAATCTGTTAACTCTTTTTTTTAAAGATTTATTTATTTTACAGAGAGAGAGAGAGATCACAAGTTGGCGGAGAGGCAGGCAGAGAGAGAGAGAGAGAGGAGGAAGCAGGCTCCCCACTGAGCAGAAAGCCCAATGCGGGGCTCGATCCCAGGACCCCAGGATCATGACCTGAGCTGAAGGCAGAGGCTTTAACCCACTGAGCCACCCAGGTGCTCCTGTTAACTCTATCTTAATGAAACTGGAAAAAAAAAAAAAAAAAAAAGAAGGTCCAATTTCATTTTATAGATCAGAAAACGGACCAAAGACATTCACTGTTTTCCCAATATCATTGAGACATCAGTGCTAGGCCAGAGGGCAGAACTCAAATCACCAGTAGTCTTTCCATTACTATATAAAGTGTGTAAGCAGCCACAGATTTTAGAATAAAGATGAAAATATTCCAGGGAAAATAATCTCTTGTTACAAGACAATGCTACTTTAAGACATTTTATGAATGTAGAATTTGGGGAATGACTATGAGCATTAGGAGAGAAGGGAAGTTTATATAACTGGGAAGTGTTGGCCATGCACCTGACACTTTCCCAGCAACTCACTTTTGGGGTGCTCATTCCCTTCATCCTACTAAACTTGGTTCCACCCTACTTTTAAAATAATCCCTACAGGGGCAGGAATTTTACAGGGTACAAAGCATGAAAGTTTACTACAGAATTGGCTCTCTGGATCCTCTCTCATTGGCCTACAGCTGAGCTTTCCAAGTTCCCACCTACTCTTAGAGTGCTTAGTGTCCTCATGCCATATACCCAGTTGCCACAAACAGACTTTCATTTATTTCTGTATCCTTGATTTGCTCTTGCAAGTTCCTGCTCGGGACCAGATGGCTTGTTCATTCCTAGTGTCTGAGACTCTAGGGACAGGCCTCCCAGGGGTCAGCCAAACCTCCAACACTGCTCTCTGCCTACCGGGGAGTGACAAACTACCACAGTTTAGAACATAAGTCTTGGCCAGTGACCGTAACTCTAGTCCACGGAGCTGCTTTACATACATAGACTCTAAATGCCTTCCCAGCACCTGTTGAGTTGTACTCAAGAGTATCAGTGCCCAGTGTCTTCCTTCTTTACCCATTACATTTTTCCAAAGCCCCGGATGTTGCCATATTGACTTCTCTGTTACATGCCTGTGGCCCGAGATAAAATATAGTGTGGAAAACAGGCAACATCTGCCCCAACCTAAAATGATACAAGTTGGTTACAATATTTGAGGGTTGAGTAAGTGCCAAAGTGTCCAATGCTTTATCAGCATTATCTCATTTAGTCCAGATAAGTTGATGATATATATATAAAATATTTATCCTCATTTTCAGATGAAAAATACACAGAGACAGATTAAGTATATGAACAGAAACAACAAAGATGTCTTTGAAACAAATGGTTTCTTTAAAAGCCAGTATCTGGGAAAGGGAAGGTGATCTTAGGGGAAAAGGTATGAATGGCATTGGAAATATGCTAATAATAATGGGATGGTTAATAATAATACTGTGGTTAGAAGATGGACAGATGGACTGGATATTTTTATTAGACTCCTTTTTATTTAATGAGGAAATTACTTTTGAGGATATCAGGTAATGATGTGGATACCTAAACCCCCGGCCACCCTCTCTTCGCCAAGACTTAGCAGAGCCAGGGGCCAAACTGTCCTGGACATCAAATTCGTTCTTTCTGCCATTAACAGGCCAAACTCAGTCCTTCGTGATTCTAAGCGTCTAGACACCACTGTGCAATACCATGTGTGGCATGATTCCTGGCAACATGGGAAAATATCTGGAGCCAAGCTGAGGCACTGTCCCCACTACGTTAAGGACTTTTTTTCATCTGAAACAGGCCTGAATCAACCACTTTTTGGTAACCTTTTAAGTGAGGCTCTATAGTACAGAACACATGTTTAAAATCCTGGAATTTAGAGCAATGAAAAGTCTGTTAGTTTTCACTGACTTTTACATGACCATCACAGGGGGTGGGAACTGATCCTGTGTTTACAGATTCCATCCTGTGGCCAAACCATTCTTAAGTGAAGAGCTATTTGATCTCATACTCTCGTAGTCCCTGCTAAGTTGTGCTCAGTGTCCAGGATCCTTCCAGGAAAAAAGCATTTTGTATACGATGGCCTCTCCCTTCTCGAAATGGTCAGTGCTGTTTTGTGGGGGTTTTTGGTGCTGCCTTTTCTTTTGATGGTGATGCTTATCAAACATAGGTTAAAACATTTAATCTATCCTCTCTGCCTTATTTTGGGGAGATCTGAACCAGACTTCTTCAGCACCTCAGAAGTAAATTTTTTGATTGCTATTGTCCTTCTAGTCTCAGGGCATTTATTTCCTTTGTCCTAACACTTGGTGATCCTTTACCAAGTGGTAAATTAGATCTTTATAAAAATAAAAATTTAATTGTTCAAAAAAAAAAGAAAATCGGTTTTCATTTGGGAGGCCTGTCACAGGCAGTTTTTATCTGTTTTAACCATTTTTTCCAACCAAAAAAAAAAAAAAATTGAAAACAGTGAGATGGTGTGTAGGGTGGGGACATTCTTCTTAAATTATGGAATTGGTTATCAAGTGCTTTGTGAACTATGTCTCACCCCATTCCCAAATTCACATGTTTTAAGTCCTAAGCCCCAGGAATAAAAGACATGACTTTATTTGCAAACAGATCCTCTAAAGAGCTGATTAAAGTTAATGAGGTCATTGAAGTGGGTCCTAAAGTCACAGTATGACTGCTGTCCTTATAAGAAGAGGGAATTTGAACAAAGGCACAGAAGGACTCTGAGAGGAAGATAGGGGGAGTCTACAAGGCAAGGACAGCTGCAGGACCCTGATCACATTTTCCTGCTGGATTTCTGGCCCCCAGAACGGGGAGGAAGTAGGTTCTGTTTATGGCCCATGGTCTGTGGTACTCCACAAGGGCAGCCCTAGCAAACTAACAGACCAGGTAACGTTGGTGAGGCTGGTGTCGGTGCAATGCTACCTTTGTGTGTGTGGACAATGAAAGGGCATGGTATTCCCTCTTTTAGTGTCTTCATTTTGTAGCATGAGAGATCATTTAAGAAATGAAAGTAACCCTAGCTCTTCTTTGGCTCTTATTCAAACTGTTTTGGTTTCCCTGAGGAAGATAGTTACCTCCCTTACTACCAAACCAAGTGAAATGCTGATAGTAATCATCTCAAAGAGGAGATCAGAGCCACCTCTGGGAAGATTAAGCACATAGCCTGTCAGTCAGGAGGCCAAAGGCAGCATGAATGTATGAAGTAAACCACCCTGGAGTTTTGGCGCAGGGAACATGGAGTTACCAGCTAAAAACAGAAGCCCAGTTGCATAATCTTGTCCTTCCTTTTTGGTTAATACAGGAAGCTATGCATAACTCTTATATGTTAATTTCAGAAAACTGTCCTTGAGAGATAAAATGAAAGGTTTTGTTTGGACATTAAATTATTCCATGTACTTCTTTTTAGGACTCAATTTAAATATTTGCTTTCCAAGGATTTTTCAAGGACATGGAAGAGGTCACGCACAATTTTTCAGCATGGTTTCCCCATCTCTCCCTGGTTGATACTTCTTTAATAAAAATCCGTTTTCTGACCATTATGAATGTCAGAACTTTGAAATTATTTTATACATTTATAGTTTGTCCTCTAGCAGCAGTAGACCACACAATGAAGAAAGACTGGCAATATATTATCTGTATTCAATTCTTCCTTTGCTTTGAAATAAAAAACAGTTAAAATAAAAACAGTTAAGAGCAAATATTTATCAATGGTGTATTAGGTTAATCACTTTACTTCCAACCTTTTATTATTATTACTATTTTAAAGATTTTTATTTATTTATTTGACAGGGTGGGGGGAACACAAGCAGGGGGAGCAGAAGAGGGAGACGCAGGCCTCCTGCTGAGCAGGGAGCCCAATGTGGGGCTTGATCCCAGGACCCTGGGATCATGACCTGAGTCGAAGGCAGACACTTCACCCGACCAAGCCCCTCAGGCACCCCTCTAACCTTTTATTATTATTCTTTACAGAGACCTAGTAAAGTTAGGTACTTAACAATGTTTGTGGAATAAAATAAATAAATAGTTCTTATGACAGAAAAAAATGCCTTGAAAGTTAAGTACTTTTTCAACTTCAAAAAGTTAGTGACAGAGGGAGATTTGAACCCAGGTCTCTCTGACTCTAGATTATAAACTCAACCACTGTATTATACTAGAAAAACATAAGGGTTAATGGAAGGCAGCTAAGAATCAACATCCATACAGAATGGATATACAGTAAGTGGATCAGAATTATTTATCCTAAGAAATTCATACAAACTAAATACTTACCATATAATTAACTATAGCTTTCATTCACCAATTGCAAAACTATTGTAAACATAATTTTGGATCTATGCTTTGTCGTGGCTCTATTACTTCACTTAAAAGGGGAAAATTTAAGCATTATAAATTATCACGGTACACCTAAAGTAGGCTGCTGGACTGAGCCCATAGTTTAACTCTCACCTTCACAAATCCCCCTGAAATCACAATAAAAAAATATGAGAAGGTATGTATTACAGAAGGACCAGAACTGTGGAGTGAATGGTGGTCGTGGCTAGTTAACAGCACATCACAGATTTTCACACACTTCTAGAACAGGCAAGGTGATAGAATTATGTGGATGTGGAATGCAGAGAGCACACAGAAAAGAAGTGGCATAGAAGGTATAAGCCCTCCCTTAGAATAGAGTATCAGGCAGCTTCTGGGCTCTGAAAACGTAAGTACAGAGACCCAGCTGTCTCTGGGATGGAGGATATGATTGAGAGCCTACCTGCTCGAGGACAGCATGAGTTAGGCTCCCCTTTTCTCCTCACATGCCCCAGTTGCCCTGTAATTGCCTTCAGGATGAAACCAACAAAAGATTGTCCAAGAAACTGAACGATCTACTTGGGATGATCTGGGGTCCCTAGAGAGGAGACTGTATCCCAGAGCTGGCCCCTACTAAAATCTGGCATACTTCTCATTCACACTACAGAATCAATCCTACTGACCCACGTGCCTTGCCTCCAGGCACAGAGCCAACTCATTCACAACTGGCACTTCTAAGGGAAAGAGAAATACTGTTTGGGGCAGAAAATCCATGGTACCCACCCATGTCAATCTACTTTGATCCTCACCCAAAATAAATGGACAACAAAGGTCACAAGGCAGATGGGAAAATTCTGCTTCATAGTGAGAAGTTCTAATATGAAAATGTGCAACAATTTATGCTAGAGGATACAAAGTCGGAGAGGAGAAAGAACTTTAACAATTATTTTTAGTGCCCTTCTAGAGGTTATGAGGCTACATTACATCCGTGAGAGCAAAGGATAATACTCACTTTTGTGTATTTTCTAGGCTATACCCCATTCTAAAAGCATTATAGACATCATCTCATTTAACCCCCAACAACTCTTATTAACCTCAGTTTCAGATGAGAAAATGAGATACAGGGAAATTAAATGACTTCCCAATTTTGTGCCTAACTAGGTATAAAGTCCACAGAAAGAAGAATGATTAAAATATTTCAGCAGAATAAACAAATGCAAAGTATAGGAAAAAATAAGAGCTTGAGCAAGAGTCAGCCAACCATGGCCTCTGCTCTAGTTTTTGTATGGCACTTGAGATGGGAATTAAAAATACACACACACACTCATACACATGGATTGGCAAAAGAATAAGGAGGAGAAGAAACAGAAATCTGTGACACCTTCCCCGAGTCTAAAATTTTTCCTATTTGTTCCTTAACAGAAAATGTTTGCTCATATCTGATAGAGAGGACCAGTATGGCCTGGGCACCATCCAGCTAATAGTAGAAATTTCAATGATAGAAAATAGAAAAGTGGAGAGGAAAATAATCACTGAATACATAAAAGAGAAATCCCCAGAGCTGGAAAGAGCTCACTGAAGATCCAGCAGCATTAAGAACACACACACACACACACACACACACACACACACACACACACGATCTTACATTTACATGTATTATGGTAAACTATCTGAATATCAAGGATAAAAAATTCATCCAAATGTTTCTACAAGGGAGAAAAGGGAAACAGAACTCATTAAAAAAGAAAGGAAAATACTGGAATACTGGCACTGGAATTCTGACCAGCATCTCTTGGTACCAGGAGTTCTGAGGTTGGTACTGTATCACCACCGAGGTTGGCACGTACCACGTGGCATGTAGTGAGTGTAGAGTGAGTAGTGTGGGAGCACTGATGCGGAAGCTGTCATGAAGCTAAGCGGGGAGTGTCCTGGTAGCCGCGCACTGGCCCTGGACCGGCCCTGTGAGAGTGGTGGCCCAATCCACGCTGGCTGACAGCGGGCCAGGACCTGCTGCCAAGAACAAGGACTCAGAGGTCTGACCCTCCTAACTGCCCCCCCCCACCTTCTTCTGTTTTCCTCTTCTTCTATGGCTCCTTTTCAAAATGAATATTTCCAAGAAAATTTTTAAAAGATTTTATTTATTTGAGAGAGGGAGCATGAGCACAAGCAGGGGGAGCTGCAGAGGGAGAAGCAGACTCCCCACTGAGCAGGGAGCCCGATGTGGGACCTGATCCCTGGACCCTAAGATCATAACCTGAGCTAAAGGCAGACACTTAACTAACTGAGCCACCCAGGAGCCCCCAGGAATTTTTTTTTAAAGATTTTTTAAGGAAATTTGTTAATGTAGGCATTCTTCTATGTTTTTTCTGGTGCATGAGAAGTAAACGGATGGATGCTTGAAACGAAGTCAGATTCAGTCATTTTTGAACTTAATTTTACTCAACAGTAGGAACCACGGAGATAAATATTTGTCTGAATGCTCTGTAGCTGTTCATTTGTCTCTGTAAAGAAGTCTTTCACCATGTCCCCATCACCACAGATACAATTAAGTAGTCTTAAGATTACAGAGAATTAAAAAAAAAAAGATTACAGTGAATTTGTGATATAAATACTCATTCAGCGTTTCTTATTTATAATTCTTTATGTGTATTCTTACAATTAAAGTATACTTTTTCAAAACAGAAAATTCTTTTATCTAAAAATAAATCCAGGTTATTTTGATTTAATTCAAAATGTCTTATTTCTTTAAATTTTAAGTTGAAAAAAGGTAACTATTAAGCAAGCAATATGGTTACCTCTCATAAAATCCCATTTTTCAGGTTCAAAGAGGAGCTATAACTTGCCTAAGCAAGCCACTGCAGCCAGTAAGTGGTAGCTGGGACTCACACGACCCTGAGCTGACATACGGCATGTGTAATTCAGCATTCATACACCAGATACCACCCGGAGTGAAACAAATAACCCTCCTTCTTTGCATGTTGGGAATAAATGAGGGATAAACATAATACATATTATTGGAAAGTATGATCACATTTGGACTTTGAGATTTTCAGTGTTCAGTAAAAGCTGAGATGACAGAGTGATGGCCATGGGGCCTTTCAGTGGATAGCAGACCAGGAGGAAGAGGAAAAAACAATTATATTTGTTTTTGTAAGGAAGCAAACTCTACTGGTTAAGACACAATTTCAGAAACACCTAGCAAGTCAATGGGAAAACAAAGACTAGAAATGGAGAATTCATATTTGGGGCTTAACTGTGATTTCTTGCAAACCAAGATCCAGGAAATGGAATGGATATGGGGATCATTTCTAGTCTTCCATTAAAATACTGTCTACAAAACAGAAATGGCCAAGTGTCCCTTCAAAATCCAAGGAAGTGTGAGGTTTGCTTTTTACATGTTAGTTTACTCTATATTTCATTCTTCTATATTTTAAAATCTATTATTACATGCTAAGCACTTCTTTAAAAATTATGTTGGCTTTTTTTTTCTGTGAAATAAAATATTCTTTGGTAAGTCTATCAAAGATAAAAAAATAGACTATTTTTTTTCTAGGATGATAACATTGTGGATTGAGTCTTATAACATGTGAATGCTTTCTTGGAGTGTCAGAGAATGACACAGGACGAGTGTGTTTGTTTTTGGAGGCCTCCTACTATGTGCATAGAGGCCACTGCTCCTGTGGACTTGAAAGCATCAGGACTGTCTGAATGAGCACTCTGTTATGGAGCAGTTGCCAGCATCTTTAGAAAGAGGACTGAGGGGGCGCCTGGGTGGCTCAGTGGGTTGAAGCCTCTGCCTTCAGCTCAGGTCATGATCCCAGGGTCCTGGGATCGAGCCCCGCATTGGGCTCTCTGCTCAGCAGGGAGCCTGCTTCCCCCGTCTCTCTCTGCCTAACTCTTTGCCTACTTGTGATCTCTGTCTGTCAGATAAATAAATAAAATCTTAAAAAAAAAAAAAAAAGAAAGAGGACTGAGAAACCGACAGAGATTCGAAGAAGTGCAGTATGTCTACAACAAATATAATGAAAACCTTCAGTTCGTCCCTCCCTCCCCCCACACACTGCATGGAAACTCAAGTGTAATTTAAATGGATATGCTAGTCATTAAAAATATACGCACAACTTTTATTAGTATTAATCCTTCCAAGTCACTTATTAGCATAATCAGCATGCTTGTTTTAAACTACTCATTTGCTCTGAGTTTCCTCACAGGCCTAGAGAGCAAACCAACCATTAACTGCTGATATTAACTCAATCTTCAGGGATGCGGAAGCCTGGTATAAATGAAGCTTGGAATTAGCACCATTAATTTGGAAAAGAGGAAAAGTGTGTTCTTACTTTTCGGTTGAAAGAATGGGCCTAACTGGAATTTAGTTGACAGCATTGTTTTTTAGAGTTATTTGTATGGATAAGCTATCTTATATATGTTAAAACAAAATTTCTTTTTTTTGTTATTATCAAAAACTGCTAAATGCTTAATATCTAAAAATTAGGCCTAGTTCACTAGCAAGAACTTTCACACAGATAAAAAACACAAAAATCACTTTACTCAGACTTTTTCTCTTCGTGCATGTATATTCCTATAAAATAAACACTTCAGGATTCTGCATGATCTAGCAAACTGGTGTGTCCTGGTAGGTCCCAACAAGACATTTACTGATTTTCATAATTAAATTAAATTAAATTAATTATTTTCATGTTGCTAACATACTTCCTGCAACTCAAAGGAATTTGCCTTACTCGATTTTCAGGCATAGTTACCTATTTATTGGCTTTTCTGAGAGTAAATGTCTTAAACTTGGTGTTTAAGACAGCCATTCTTTGAAGTTTTATTAATAAAGATTTATTACTTATTGAAATTGTACATACTGGGATAGAGTGAGCATATTCTTACCATTGAAAACAATTAGACTTTTATTCCTTAGTTCTTAGGAATTTATCTCCTTAATCTTCCTTAATCTTTTTTCTCTCTTATTTTTAAGATTTTTTTTTTTTTTTTTTTTTGAGAGAGAGACAGTGAGAGAGAGCATGAGCAACGAGAAGGTCAGAGGGAGAAGCAGACACCCCGTGGAGTTGGGAGCCCAATGCAGGACTCGATCCCAGAACTCTGGGATCATGACCTGAGCTGAAGGCAGTTGTCCAACCAACTGAGCCACCCAGGTGTCCCCTCTCTTATTTTTATACAATAGAATATTTAAAGAAATTCTGATGACTTCTCAGATATACCTTCATCTGTTTTACATTAAAATCACATATTCAAGAACATAAAACAGATACATTCATTAATTAATTTATCCATATTTTGTCTGTATTGGGATGCTGTTGGCTGACTGAGTGAACAAATTGGTTACTGACTAACATGAGTGTTTTATTTTTAATTTTATTTATTTACTCAGAGAGAGTGTGTGTGCAGGGAGAGGGGCAGAGGGAGAAAGAGAATACCAAGCAGACCCCATGCTGAGCAAGGAGCCCAACACAGAGGGCTCGATCCCATGGTTGATCCCCTGATCCTGAGATCATGAGCTGAGATGAAATCATGAATTTGATGCCTAACCAATTGAACCACCCAGGTGCCCCTGACTGACATGATTTTTATATTCAGGTTTAAAATTACTGTATTTCACCTCTGATAATTTTAACAGATTTATTATTATAAAGTAATTGAGAAGAGGTTAGATATTCATTGGCAAGATGAATGTGTGCTCAGTGAAAACACACACTTACAGAAAACTGTATAACAGTCAAAAGGTTACCATGCATATTTCAGTTTTCTAAAATGTTTATTAACATTATATAAGACAATGACAGTATCATCCAGTTTTTTCATGCCTAAAACCTGAATTGTATCTGAGAATCATAGATCTGCTTTATTCCCTGAGCTTGCCTTCTACTTTTAGATAGCTCTATTAATACTACCCTCTAAACATTTAAATATTTTTCATGTTTATCCACCTCTGCACTTCCCCAGTCCTAGTTCAAACCATCATTCCTTAGCCAAAATATTAAAATAGCCTCCACATTGTTCTCCCTTTCTTCAGCATTATTTTGAAATGCACCTGAATGGGGTGAGTTTTCTAAATAACCTTTATCCTCTTGTTCAAAACTCTTTATCCACATTCTAATACCTCCTAAATGATATTTTGCTTTGTTGACATGATAGGTAACATCTTGTGTACTTGCTCAGCCTTATCTTTCCCTACTCCCTGCTGCCAGTGAATGGTTTGTAGCTACCTGACCCACTGTGCAATTTCATGCATCTGTTTACCTGTGCTCACATTCTGGGATGATTTTTCTCTTAATATTTACCTGGAAACCTATTGCTCATGCTTAAAAATTCAGTGCAAAGGGCGCCTGGGTGGCTCAGTGGGTTAAAGCCTCTGCCTTCGGCCCAGGCCATGATCCTAGGGTCCTGGGATCGAGCCCCATATCGGGCTCTCTGCTCAGCAGGGAGTCTGCTTCCCCCCTCTCTCTCTCTGCCTGCCTCTCTGCCTGCTTGTGATCTCTGTCTGTCAAATAAATAAATAAAATATTAAAAAAAAATTCAGTGCAAGTATGGTGCACCTTCTGGAATGGTGGAATGAGGGCCTTGGCAAATGTCTCCTAAAAAGGAACTATACCCAACTCACTCCCAAAGACCAGAAATAGCCATTTCAGAACTCTGGAAATCAACCTAAGGGATGCAATGAATTATGTGCCGTGTGTGTTTGTATGTGTATGTATATGTCTATGTGTACATATACACACACACACACATACATACATACACACACACAGAAGAAGGAAGACCTACCAAATCCTGGTAATGAGAGCAGAGTGCGTGGTACTTTAACTTGTGCCTCCAGAGTTTAGACAGGCCCACCTGGTCTGAGGCTCCATGAAGATCCACACCCAGAGCCACTGTCCAACACAAGAGCACCTGGAAGATGACAGGGAAAGCCACTATTTCAGCTGACTAATACTATGATGCTGGTTGGGGCAAGCAAGGCACTGGCCAAAACATGACCGGGAGATTCAGGTGGGCTGTGGAAAGCTTCACTGTATCCCCGAGAATATACAATGCTGTGTGCAGGGCTGCATGGACGCTCAGGAGGACTCCAGTCAGTCATGCATACCCAGCAGACCATGAGACAGACACTTTATGGAAAGAAAGTGAAAGTCTAAGCAAACATGTAAATCGCCTGAACTTTGAATGTGTGCCGCAATGCACGCACAGATGCCCTCAGCAATGGTGGAAGCCTTACTGGTTCATGATGTTTAAAAAAAGAAGAAGAAAGAAAAAGAAAACAAGTCACATGGGTGGCTGAGTTGGTTAAGCATCCAACTCTTGATTTCGGCTCAGGTCATGATCTCGGTCAGGCTCATGGGATCCTGTCCTGTGTGGGCCTCAGTGCTGGGCATGGATCCCGCTTAAGATTCTCTCTCTTTGCCTTTGTACCCCTACCCCCACCCTGTGAGCATGCTCTCTCCCTAAAAGGAAAAAAAAAAAAAAGCTATTTTTTTGTTTGTTTGTTTGTTTGTTTGTTTTTGCCCGGAACACTAAGCTGTGCTTAGGAGACTGCATTTAAAAATAAGTACATAGCACAGATGTTTTAACACTATTTTCCCAATCCATGAGCATGAAATGTTTTCCTACTCTTTGTGTCTTCCCCAATTTCCTTTGTCTAAGTGTCCTATAGTTTTTAGAGTACACATTCTTTATCTCTTTGGTTAAGTTTATTCCTAGGTATCTTATGGTTTCTGGTACACACACACACACACACACACACACTTACTGAGACATCAGAAAGGGAGAATACTTCCCATTTACATTGACATGAATGGAACTGGGGGTATTATGCTGAGTGAAATAAGTTTCAGAAAAAGACAATTATCACATGGTTTCACTCATGTGGAATATAAGATATGGGCACAGGATCAAAGGGGAAGGGAGGGATAACTGAATGGGAAGTCATCAGAGAGAGAGAGAAAAACCATGAGGGACTCTTAACTATGGGAAACAAACTGAGGGTTGCTGAAGGGGAGGTGGTTGGGGTGATGGGGTGACTGGGTGACAGACATTAAGGAGGGCACGTGATGCGATGAGCACTGGGTGTTATATGTAACTGATGAATTGCTGAACACTACATCTGAAACTAATGATGTACTTACTGTATGTTAGCTAACTGAATTTCAATTAAAAAAATGAAAAAAAAAATTTAAACAATAAGTAGAAATTTTAGTGTCTGAATACTCTAGGAAAGACAATTTTTACAGAATTAGTCCAGGCAAGTCACCAAAAAGCAAGCAAATAACTGGGGGACATCCGAATCCAGAGTTGCTACAGAAAATTTACCCAAAATGTCCAGTCTTCACCTGAAATTGAGACATACTGAGAAACAGGACACAGGCTATATGGGGAAAGAAAGCAATCAGTAAAAGTTGTCTCTGACTTTAAGACAACTATTATAACTATTTTCAGAGAACAAAAGGAAAATAAGTTTAAATGAAATATTTGACACCAAACACCACATAGAGAATATAAAAAATAAATGTTATGAAAAAAAATACATTATGAGGTTAAGAAGTATAGTAACTGAAAATGAAAAGTTCACTAGAAGTATCTGACTGCTTATCTGAGGTAGAAGAGCAAAGAGTCAGTGAATTGTAAAGATAAGTCAACAGAGATTAGCCAGTCTGAAGAACAGAATAAACAATGAATAAAAAAAAAAAAAGAACAGATCCTGATAGACCTGTGTGATATCATTACTAAAAGACAAAAGAGAAAGGGGCAGAAAGAAATATATATATGAGAAAAAATAATGACCAAAACCATCTCAAATTTGAAGAAAAGCCTTAATATACACATATCTAAAAAGTACAACAAAATCCGGGTAGGAGAAACTCTTAAGACCTCCACACCTAAACCCAACATGGTCAAACTCTCAAAAGACAAAGACAAACAAGAAATTCTGAAGGAAGCAGGAAAAAAAAATGACCATGACATATAAGGGACATTCAGAAAGACTGGAAGATGCCTTCTCCTCAGACACAATGGGTTCCAGAATGGGGGGTGGGGTGGGGGGCGTTGGGGGGTGATATATTTAATGCACTGGGAGGAAAAATACTTCCTACCAACCAAAATAAAGCCATTCCCAGATAAACAATGACTGAAAAAGTGTGTTGCTTGCAGACTTATAAGACATATGAAAGGAAGTTCTTCGGGCTGATAAGAAGTAGCTCAAATCAACACAAAGAAATAAAGCACTGATTAAGATAATTACAAAGATAAACATAAAAAATAGTGTGTGTATGCATGCGTGCATGCCTACACGTGTGTGTGTGTGTGTGTGTGTGTGTGTATTTACTTTTGTCTTAACTGACTTAAAAGGCAACTATAGGAAACACTATAAAAATGTAGCATTGGGCTTAAAACATGTAAACTATCATTTGTTTCACAAAGATAACACAAAGGAGAGGCAGAGAAGGGAGCAAAATTTCTATATGCTATTTGATTAAGTTAGTATTCATCAGAAATAGATTGTTTTAAATTAAGATTGCATTGTGCAATTTTCAGAGCAACCTAAGAGATGGTAAGAAAATTACATAGAAGATAATTCACAAAAGTACAGTTTAAAAAAGCAATTAAAATGACACACTAGGAAATATCACATAACACAAAAGAAAGAAGAGGATGAAGGATGGGGTGACAGCAAATGACATGAGACAGAAAAAATATATAGAAAAATTGGAGATGTAAATCCAACCATCTCACTAATTATGTTACATATAAAATGACTCACACTGTAATCAAAATGTAGAGATTATCAGACTGGATGAAAATCAGAATCCATATATGTGCCGTTGATAAGAGAGAGACTTTACAGTCAAAGAAAACAAATAGCTTAAAATTTAAAAAAGAGGAGAAAACATGCCAAGCTTACAGTAACCACAAGAGAGCTGGAGTGGCTACACCAATATCAGAAAAAATAGATTTTAAGATCAAAAGGAGTTACTAAAAACAAAGACATTTTATAATGATAAATGGTCAGTTCATCTTGAAGACCTAATAAATAGATATGAACTGAATAAAAGCATACATGAAACAATGTGGCAGAACTAATAAACAGTTTATCAGTAGTAGTTGTAGACATCGATAGCCTAACTCTCAGTAACTGACAGAATGAGACAGAAGATAAGCCAGGATATGGAAGACTTGAATAATACTACTAAATAACATGACCTAATTTACATTTATAGAACATATTATTCAACAACTGGATTTAGTTTTCTTGTGTACATATGGAACATTCTTCAGAATAAATGCACTAGACCACAAAACAAGTGTCAATAAATTCTGAAGTACTAAAATCATGAAAAGTACCTGCTCTAGCCAAAATTGAATTAATTAAATTAGAATCTAATCGCATAATTAGAAATCAGTGACAGATGAAAATTCGAGAAAACCATAAAAACTTGAAAATTAAATAATACTTGTGACACAAGATGATACTGAATCTTAGTTCAACATGAACACAAAAGAACCTTGCAGTTTTTAGATGTCCTACTCATTCACGTATGTATTAATTTATTCCACAAATATTACTGATTGCCTGATCCTTGCCAGTGTGTTGGGCACTGGGTATATGATGAAGTGAGAATAGATACAATGCCTCATATAATGACTATACATTATCATAGGTAAAATAGCACAATTACATCCAAAATTAAAATTCTCAGAAGTTCTATAGTTGCATAGGTTTTCCTAGAAAGATGTGGAAAGAACACATCCTACTTCCTAGGAAGGATGTAGGGAGAGGTGGGAAAGGAGTGAGTGATTTTAAACTAAAGCTTCTTCGAGGAAACAGAGGTCTAAAGAGTGAGTAGATACTTGGGAAAATGGGAGAAATGACAAGAAAACAGTCCCAGATAGAGGGAATAAGATACATGGTCGGCTTCTCCCAGAAACAACCATGGCCCATCCAGCACAATACCTGCTGATGTATGTTGAGGGGGATGGGAACACTGGGAGATATAAGGCTGCAGAGCACAGATCTTTGAGAGTTTTACAAGACAGATTGACAGGTTTGGATTTTATTATGATGGGAAAGGAAAACTTAAAAATTTTAAGCAGAAAAATAATACTAGATTTACATGCTAAGGATCCTTCTTTCTGCTTTTTAGAGAATGTGTGAGAAAGAGGCAAGACCAGAGACCATTGTGTGTACCCAGGTGACAGGTGATAGCAGTGGTAGGCTGGAGCTGGCACAGAATGACTCATGACAGGTGGTGGTTACACTGTTTAATTGCATAATTTCAGTTCTGCCCATGTGAGGTAGCCAGGTAGAGACTACCTTCAGGCAGCATCACATGCTATTGATTTACAGCTTAGAAAAGAAAGCTGGAGAGGAGAGAGCAAAGAGATGCTAATAAGCTCTAGGACTAAAGGACATCACCAAGGGAGTGTATGTAAGGTGAAAAGAGAAAGTTTGGAATCACAGCATTTGAGGGACTGCCACACAGAGATAGCAGAGAAGCTGTGGCCAGAAAAAGAGGAAGAAAACCATGGGCAAGTCATAACACAAAAATAAATGTTGCAAGAGGGAGCAAGGGTTTGATAAATACAGCTGATCTCATTATCACAATAATTATCCACTTAAGCACCTTCATAATTTAATAATCAATTATTTATTTAATAATCTAATTAATTTGCTTGGTTGTCCTCTCTCTTTGCCATTTGCTTGACATCCTCTCTCAAATCTGATAACCTATGGCATCTCAGTATTCAAGGAAAGACTCCTTCGATTATATGTATATAGTAATTTGTGGCATACTTTAAAAATAATTATTTCTGCTTTAGAAGTGTGCATTAAATCCTTTGAACAATCTGTCTCAAATAGTTTGAGATTATGTAAATTTTTAATTTTCAGAAAAATAGTTTAACTCATCTAATAGCCACAGTTAATTTAATATTGATTCAGAAGAGAAGGTATTGGCACTTGTATGACCTCAGGGTCGAAACAGCATTTTATATAGGTAGGGAAATTATACAGGAAGAGCTATCAGCAGTAGTTTATACTTTTATCAATTTCAACTGCCATGGCATATAATGCTGGTGGCTCACAGAACCAGGTAATTTCTATAAAGCTTCTCATATTTCTTCCAACATCCTCGCTCAGGTTTATGTTATATGGGTCACCATGCTTAAGCCTAGGAAGCAGTGATTTGTTTTGGCTTAGTGGTTCTCCATAATATGTTTGGAAGGCAGCTATGCTCACCACTATACAACCAATGCTATAATATGTTTGGAAACAATTGCTAAACCACATTTTTACTTTACTGCTAACTGCCCAATCCTTTGCAGACTATCCATAGGCTTTCTACCAAACTCTGCCTTGTGAGTTGGATAGGATTCAGGGCAAAAAAAAGGAGGCTCCAGAATCTGGGATGCTTCCTTCTTGCAGTTTTAGCACTTCCCATGATATATCAAATATATTCCTCTCTCTGTGGCTAACTGGTTTCCCCATCTCAAGTTTCTATACTCATTACTATGCCTTTACAACTGTCAGGGTATGTTCTTATACATTTCCTATCTCCAGTTTCACAAAAATTCTGGCAAAGCACAAATTACTGTAGCCTTTTGACAGGGTAAAGGAGACTCCAAGAGATTAAACGATACAGCTAGGAACAACAGCATAGATGTAAAAAGTATTTGGCTTTAAGATGAGTCACATATGGGATTGAATCATAGCTTCATCTCTTATAGGATGTGTGGTCTGACATCAGAAAATTACTTTTTTTTTTAAAATATCACCCTTTTTTCTTTATTAAGATTCCTTATTTATTTATTTGACTGAGAGAGAGTGAGGGAGAGAGAATTAGCGAGCACAAACAGAGGGAGAGAAAGAAGCAGACTCCCCATTGAACAGGAAACCCGACATGGGGCTCGACCCCAGGGCCCCAGGATTGTGACCTGAGCTGAAGGAAGATGCTTAACTGACCGAGTTACCCAGGCACCCCAGCGAATTTAAGAGGTCTTCTCCACTTCAATGAAGTCATTTACTTCATGAGCTGGTAGTGAGGTTTACACAAGGTAAAACATGTGCAGTATTCATGTAAGTTATTGTCATCATCATCATTAAAGTCAGGTCTTCTGACACTCATTAATTTTGACGTCTCTGGTTCTCACAGACCTGCTTCTCAAAGGGTGCAGCTAGACCGTCTGGAGGAAAAAACAGAATAATGCTGTCTTTATCTTCTTGTTCCTGATTAATGATTTACTCGTCCTCTTTGGGTTTTCTTAGAAATCAAATATGACATAAGATTGCCATAATTTAAAAGTATTATATAATTTCTGGTGGTAATTAAATTTAGGATATTTTTAAGAAACACAGGTCTACTGATGTGGTTCTCGATAATATACTGCTTTACTTAGGTCATCCATGAAATGCACTGAGAAAAAGCTGGCTTTTCAATTACTGCTAGTATAACCCATTAGATCCTTTGGCTAGAAATAGGACTTATGAAAAAGTAAATTACCTTCAGAGAGCTTCATAATATTGTCAAGTATGGTATATGAGTATACATTACTGTTTATTAATATCAACTGACAAAGTAAGGGTATAGCAGTATTTTTAAATGAATGGGGAAATTTCTACCAACAAAATCCTCCATTTATTACATATTCAAAATATTTTCCAAAGATGTCTAAATTAATAATTAAACAAAACAAACTATCAAGTGAGATATTACAAAATGTCCACCTAATATTGTTTCTCATTTATAGTACTGAAACAATGCAACTGAATTCTTTATTAAATGATACTGTTTAACATCAGTAATGATCATAACCAGACTCAGATTCACTATCAAACTGGACAAGGAGACAACAGAGTTTCCACAGAAAGTCCCCATCATAGTGTTTTGTTTTTGTTTTACTCCAAATGAATATTTACAAATAAAATTCATCATTATTTTTATGTATTGTCATATGACATGCATTTATAAGTTAATGAGCTTGATTTCCTTTTACAGTCACTATTTTAAGTTTCTTTATGTTCTAGTAATTGAGTATTATTGGCAAAAAAAAAAGAGAGAGAAAGAAAAAGAAAAAAAAAGAAAGTGTAGAAAACCATTTAAGAAATTAAGAAAAGAGTACAAATCATCTTCTTTGGGCACATATGTATGTTTGTAAAGATGAAAAAATCTAGAGGTACACATAACTAACATGAAATTGGAAGTTATATCCAGGGAGCTGGGGTACAAGGAAAGGGAACCTGGGGTATAAGAAAAGGATTCAGAAGTACTTTAAATGCATTTGTGTGTTACATCTGAAAAACTAAATACATTTATCAAATACAGCTATCATTGACTCTAAAACTTGTATTTATTATGTGGATTACAGACCATGTGCAACTAAGATGACAAGACATTAAAGTTGCTATTGTTTCTAGCTCATTCTGATAGAAGAGGTAAGTAAAAGCCCTTCGTCTTTACATCTGTTAAGTCACATACTACTTTGGAGATGATTTCCCTGTATACAACTTTCACTATTCTTTAGTCCCCATAACAGCTTTTATATTTAGGCTTACTCTTCAGCCATTTTATAGAAGTGGAAGCTTACAGAAGGGTTACATGAATTACCGACAAAGCTTGGTCTACATATCTTTTTTTTTTTTTAACCACTCTAAAGAGTGTCCTTAAAAGCAGAAATTTTACTAACCAAAGAAATTCATGAATGGATAAATCATACCAAGTAAAGTGCTCTGGAGATAGATGGCATTCAACAACTTCTTGCAACAAAATGGATGCTGATATATACTCATAAATGTATAAACATATCAATTTTGTTCTTATTCATTAATAGTTTTTTCTTACTCATTAATCCATGAGAATTAAGACAAAAATATTTTGTGTTGTGATCATGGCTTAAAGGTAGTATACAGAGTACAAGATTGTTTTCCCTAAAGGGAAATTCACAATTAGTCACTTTCTCAACTGATGCTATTTTGAAGTCAAAGAGTAGGTATCAAATGTGAAATAACTGCCCCTCCCAGTAATGCTTGCCTCAGTCCCAATACAGCTGGCCTCCTCTCCCAGAATATCAACCCAATTCCCAGCTCATACTGTGCTTCCCAATGCAGGAGTTAAAGAGCTTCAGTTCCTGGGGCAGTGGCAATGGGTCTCATTTCACAAACAGACGAGAGCACACCTAATTATAATGTGCCACATTCACACCATGGACCAAACACTGTCCACAAGAGACAAAGAGAGCCTCTGCAAATGACAGGGCTGAAGGATGAAGTGGCCAGGACAAAACAAGAGAGCACATGCAGCACAAACTGAAGACACTCATGGAAGTGCCAGGCCCTCGGGAATAAGGGACACTACATGGCAGGGCACTGATGACCTCTTTATCATAAAACCATTACCCTCAAGAATATGAGATGTAGCTGATTTCCTTAACACACATAAACAGACACAGAGAGGCAGATAAAATTAAGAAACAGATAAGTTTATCCTAAATGAGAGAATAAGACAAAGCCATAGCCAGAAATTTAAATGAAACAGATATAAGTAACATGTATGATAGAAAATTTAAAGCAATGATCAAAGGAGGGGCACCTGGGTGGCTCAGTGGGTTAAGCCTCTGCTTTCAACTCGGGTCATGATCCCGGGGTCCTGGGATCGAGCCCCACGTTGGGCTCTCTGCTCCGCAGGGAGCCTGCTTCCTCCTCTCTCTCCCTGCCTGCCTCTCTTGCCTGCTTGTGGTCTCTGTCTGTCAAATAAATAAATAAAATCTTTTAAAAAAATTGAATAAAGCAATGATCAAAGGATATTCACTGGACTTGAGAAAAGAGTGGAAGACATGAATGAGCCCTATAATACAGAGATAAGAAACAACACAGCAGAGATAAAGTGCTCAATAAATGAAATGAGAAACATACTTGACAAAATGAACAGCAGGATGGAAGAGGCAGAGGAATGAATTAATGATCTAGAATATAGAGGAATGGATAGTAATAAAGCTGAACAAAAAGAGAGACAAGAATTATCCAAAATGAGAATAAACTTAGGGAACTCAGTGACCCCATCAAATGTAGTAACATTCGTTATTATAGGAATCCCAGAAAAAGAAGATGAAGAGGACAGAAAATTTATTTGAAGAAATAATAGCTGAAAACTTCCCTAATCTAGGGAACAAAACAGATATTCAGATCCAGGAGGCACAGAGAATTCCCATCAAACAAAAGCAGACACATACCAAGACATATTGTAATTAAACTGGCCAGATACAGTGATAAAAAAAAATAAATAAATAAAGCAGGAAGACAAAAGAAGATAGTAACTTAAAAGGGAAAACACATAAGTCTATCGGGAAATTTTTCAGCAGAAACTTCACAAGCCAGAAGAGAATGGCATGCTATATTAAAAGTGCTGAAAAGGAAAAATCTGCAGCCAAGAATATCCAGCAAGGCTATCATTCAGAATAGAAAAAGAGATAAAGAATATTACAGACAAATAAAAACTCAAGGACTTTGTGACCACAAAACCAGCCTTGCAAGAAATATTAAAGGAGATTCTTCGAGTGGAAAGGAGAAACCAAATGTGACAGTGTAAAAGTAGGAAACTCAAAAGCAGTAAAAATGAATAATTCTGTGAAAAATCAGTGAAGGAAATCACAAAATAAAACAACATAAAATATAACAACATATACCTAAAACACGGGATGGATAGGAGTAATGACCATCAACTTAATATTACTAAAGGAAATCATCAAAAAGAAAGACAAGGGTCAGAGAAAATCTGCAGAAACAACCACAAAACATATAATAAAATGACAATATATATATCTATCAATAATTACTTTGAAGATAAATGCACTAAATGTTCCAATAAAAAGATACAAGGTGACGAAAGGGATAAAAAAACAAGACTTCTGCATATACTGTCTACAAAAGACTCATTTAATACCTAAAGACCTAAAGACACCTGCAGATTGAAAATGAGGTGATGGAGAACATCTATCATGTAAATGGATGACAACAAAGAAGAAAAAAAAGAAAAAAAAAAAGCAAGCCAGAGTGGCAATTATTATATCAGACAAAATCAACTTTAAAGCAAAGACTATGGGGCGCCTGGGTGGCTCAGTGGGTTAAGCCTCTGCCTTCGGCTCAGGTCATGATCTCAGGGTCCTGGGATCGAGCCCCACATCAGGCTCTCTGCTCAGCAGGGAGCCTGCTTCCCCCTCTCTCTCTGCCTGCCTCCTCTCTGCCTACTTGTGATCTCTCTGTCAAAAAAAAAAAAAAAAAATCTTTAAAGCAAAGACTGTAACATGAGACAAAAAAGGTCACTATATAATAATAAAGGGGACAATTCATCAAGAAGATATTATAATTGTAAATATTTATGCACCCAACATGGGAGCAACCAAATACATAAAACAGTTAATAAGAAACATCAAGGAACTAAACAACAATAATACAATAATAGTAGGGGACTTTAACACCCTACTTACATCAATGGACAGATCATCCAAGCAGAAAATAAACACGGCAACAGTGACTTTGAATGACACATTGGGACATATGGATTTAAGAGATATATTCAGAACATTCCATCCTAAAACAGCAGGATACATATTCCTTTCAAGTGCACATGGAACATACTCCAGAACAGACCATATATTAGGGCACAACACAAACTGCAACAAATTCAAGAAGATCAAAGTCATGCCATGCATCCTTTCTGACCACAACAATGGAACTAGAAATCAATCATGAGAAAAAAATCTGATAAGACCACAAAAACATGGAGATTAAATAACATGCTACTAAACAATGACTGGGTCAAAAAGGAAATAAAAGAAGTAAAAAGTAATGGAAACAAATGAAGAAAACACAATGATCCAAAAGCTCTGAGATATAGCAAAAGAGGTTCTAAGAGGGAAGTTTATAGCAATATAGGCCTACCTCAAGAAGTGAGAAAAATCTCAAATAGTTTAACCTTGTATCTAAAGGAGCTAGAAAGAGAACAAACAAAACCGAAACCAATAGAAGGAAGGAAATAAAAAAGATTAGAGAAGAAATACATGATCTAGAAACTAAAAAAAACAACAGAATAGATCAATGAAACCACCAGCTGGTTCTTTGAAAAAAAAAATCAATAAAATTGGTAAGTCTCTAGCTAGACTTATCAAGAAAAAAAGAAAGGACTCATATAAAATCACAGATGAGAGAGGAGAAAAAACACCACAGAAGTACAAACAATTATAAGAGAATATTATGAAAACCTATATGCCAAGAAATTGGACAACCTGGAAGAAATGGATAAATTCCTAGAAACATATAACATACCAGAAGTGAAATGGGGAGAAATCGAAAATTTGGACATACTGATAACCAGCAAAGAAACTGAATCCGTAATCAAAAAACTCCCCAAAAAACAGAAGTCTCAGACCAGATGGCTTCACAGAAGAATTCCACAAAACATTTAAAGAAGAGTTAATATCTATTCTTCTCAAACTATTCCAATAGGTAGAAGAGGAAGGAAAACTACCAAATTCATTCTGAGGCCAGCATTACCTTCATACCCAAACCTGATAAAGACACCACTAAAAAGAGAAAATCAGGCCACTATTTCTGATGAGCATAGATGCATAAATCCTCAACAAGGTACTAGCAAACCAAATCCAACAATACATTTAAAAAAATCATCCACCATGATCAAGTGGGATTTACTCCTGGGTTGCAAAAATGGTTTTGATATTTGCAAATCCATTAACATGATACACCCCATCAATAACAGAACGTATAAGAGCCATATGATCATTTCAATAGATGCAGAAAAAGCATTTGACGATGTACAACATCCATTCATGATAAAAATCCTCAGAAAGAAAGTTTAGAGGGAACTTACGTCAACACTATAAAGGCCATGCATAAAAAAGCCAAAGATGATAATATCCTCAATGGGGAAAAACTGAGAGCCTTTCTCCTAAGGTCAGTAACAAGACAAGGATATCTACTCCCACCATGTTTATTCAACCTAGTACTGGAAGTCCTAATCACAGCAATCAGACAACAAAAATAAATAAAAGGCAGTATAACTAAAATAAATCAGTAAGGAAGAAAAAAAATCACTATTTGCAGAAGACATGATTTTATATATGGAAAACCTGAGGCTCCACCAAAAAACTGCTAGAAGTGATAAACTCAGTAATGCTGGAGGATACAAAATTGACATATAGAAATCCACTGCACTTCTAAACACCAGTAAGGTAGCAGCAGAGAGAGAAATTAAGAAAACAATCCCATTTACAGTTGCACCAAAAATAAAATGATACCTAGGTATAAACCTAATCAGAGAGGTGAAAGAGTAGTACTCGGAAAGCTGTAAAACACTGATGAAAGAAACTGAAGATAATATGATGAAAGACATTCTGTGCTCATAGACTGGAATAACAAATACCATTAAAATGTCTGTACTACCCAAATGATCTACACATTCAACGTAGTGCCTATCAAAATACCAAAAGAAGGGACGCCTGGGTGGCTCAGCTCATGATCCCAGCGTCCTGGGATCGAGTCCCACATCGGGCTCCTTGCTTGGCGGGGGGCCTGCTTGTCCCTCTGCCTCTGCCTGCCAGTCTGTCTGCCCATGCTCAGTCTCTCGTGCGCTCTCTCTCTCTCTCTGACAAATAAATAAATAAAATCCTAAAAAAAAATAAATTAAAAAAAAAAGGCAAAACCCATGCTCCTTTAAAAAAAAAATACCAAAAGCATTGTTCACAGAACTAGAACAAATAATTCTAAAAAGTGTATGGAACCACAAAAGACCCTGAAAAGATAAAGGAATCTTGAAAAAGAAAAGCAAAGCTGGAGGCATCACATAGCTATAATATAGTATGGTACTGGCACAAAAAACAGATAGATCAATAGAACAGACTATAAACCCAGAAATAAACCCACAACTGTATGATTAATTAATCTCTGGCAAAGCAGGAAAGAAAATCCAATGGGAAAAAGACAGTCTCTTCAACAAATAGTGTTGGAAAAACTGCACAGTTACATGCAAAGGAATGAAACTGGACCATTTTCTTATACCATACTCCAAAATAAATATATATTAGATTATAGACTTAAATGAGACCCGAAGCCATAAAAATCCTCAAAGAGAACACAGGCAGTATCTTCTCTGACGTCAGCCATAGCAACTTTTTTCTAGATAGGTCTCCTGAGGCAAGGGAAACAAAAGCAAAAATAAACTATTAGGACTACATCAAAATGAAGAATCTTCTGCACAGTGGAGGAAATGATCAACAAAACTAAAAAACAACCTGTGAAATGGGAGAAGATACTTGCAAATGAGTTATCTGATAAAGGGTTGGTATCCCAAATACATATAGTACTTATAAATCTCAACACCAACAAAACAAATAATCCAATTAAAAAATGGGAAGAAGACATGGACAGATATTTCTCTACAGAAGACTTACAGATGGCCAACAGACCCATGAAAAGATGTTCATCATCTCTCATCATCAGGGAAATGCAAATCAAAACTACAATGAAATACCACCTCACACCTGTCAGAATGACTGAAATTAACAACACGAGAAACAAGAGGTGTTAGTAAGGATGTGGAAAAAAAGCAACATTCGTGCACTCTTAGTAGGAATGCAAACTGGATGGAGGTTCTTCAAAAAGTTAAAAACAGAACTATACTATGATTCAGCAAATACACTACTGGGTATTTACCCAAAAAATACAAGAACACTAATTCATAGGGATACATGAACCCCTACATTTATAGTAGCATTATTTACAAAAGCCAAGATATGGAAGCAGCCTGAGTACCTATCGAATGATGAATGGATAAAGAAGATGTGGTATGTATATACAATGGAATATTATTCAGCCATAAAAAATAATGAAATCTTGACATTTGTAAGGACATGAATGGAACTAGAAAGTATTATGCTAACTGAATTCAGAGAAAGACAAATACCATAATTTCACTTATTTGTGGAATTTAAGACACAAAACAAATGAGCAATGGGTAAAAAAAAAAAAAAGAGAGAGAGAGAGAGAGAGAGACAAACCAAGAAACAGACTCTTATTTACAGAATATACACTCTTGGTCACCAGAGGAGAGGTGGGCAGAGGGATGGGGAAAACAAGTGATAGGGATTAAGGAGTACATGTGCTGAGATGAGTACCGGCTCATACATGAAAGTGAATCACTAAATTGTACGCCTGAAGTGAATATTACACAGTATGTTAACTGGTATTAAAGTAAAAATGTAAAGAAAGGAAAAGAATTAAAATAAATAATTTTAACAGTGATAATGATCCCTTTTACTCAATGAGCACTCAGCCTCTTTATCTGAGTTGTGTTCGATCCTTTCAATAACCAAGTAAGGCATGTACTACTATTTTCCTTCTCCAGAGAGGAGTGATAAAACTAATAAGAGTTTAATAAGTTACCTAAAACATCTACCTTTCCACCTGGATGAAATCACATTTCTTCAGAAAGTCCTGCCCTTTTCTCCCCACCTAAAAGAGTTCCTTGTCCGGAATATGTCCTTATGTTACTGCCCCTATTTATTCTCACTTTGAAATTTATCACTACCTAGGCTCCTTTTGCTTACTTAACCTCCATATCCCCAGTTAGCAAATATGTAAGACTTTATGAGAGAAGGAAACTTTATTGGTTTTATTTACTTAGAAGAGTGTCCAGGGGCGCCTGGGTGGCTCAGTGGGTTAAAGCCTCTGCCTTCGGCTCAGGTCATGATCCCGGGGTCCTGGGATCGAGCCCCGCATTGGGCTCTCTGCTCAGCGGAGAGCCTGCTTCCCCCTCTCTCTCTGCCTGCCTCTCTGCCTACTTGTGATCTCTGTCTGTCAAATAAATAAATAAAATCTTAAAAAAAAAGAGTGTCCTACACAGCTTAATGAATAATAGACATAATATATTATTACCATTTATGGTTTTACTTGTGCCTTTAGGGAGGAAAAACACTTTACAAGGGTCAAATTGTTTTCTCCATATCAAATTCCTTACCTTAAACTTAACAGACCACCTATATCTTAAACAGATGTTACATCAATCCAAGTACATCCATTAAAGTAAAATATGTTCAATGTGGGTCACGTTGGGTCTTGATGCATTTTTACAGAAACAGAAGTAATAATATTTGGAAATATGGCCTTGAAACATTTTTATATTCATCAGTAAGCAATCAGCATCTTTTAAAACAGATGCTTCCACTGTTCATTTATGAAAATTTTAGCAACGTTTGGAAATGGCATTTGAAATCTGAGATATATTATGCCATGTCCTATTTTACTGACTTGAAGATATCACAATGTCTATGACTATAAGATTAACAAAAATATCAAGAAATGGAATTTCTTTCTTGCTTTGAAATTTGGGTTACAACTGTGTATATATATTGCATTTTTCTTTTCACATGAGCAATAGTATTTTTCATATATATACTTATTTTTCATATGTATTTTGAGAATAATAGCTACCTTGTTCACACATTTAGCAATTCTACTCTTATCCTATTGTTGGTAGCAAAATATAATATCCCACCAGCAAAACAGGACTCCTTCCTCAAGTTATAGAAAAGATCCTGTATCAGGAAAGATAGTTCTGATTTTTGTTTTAAAACATAAAATATAAGGATGCTGAAAACCCAATACATTGTAATTCAACTGTGTAGGTTTTCTGACAGTCTTAAATCACTGCACTATGTCATAAACTCTAGTATTACCAATATGAAGTGGGCTATGATTTTTGTTCCAGTTGGTATATCCTTTTGCTACTGAGCTGTCTAGAACACTGGTTCCACATGATCAGCTCTTTCTGGCATAGGTATACCTTAAAAGTGACAGAAAAACCCAATCTACTTTAACTTTCAAAAGGCACAGAAGTTTGTCAAATATCAATTATCTAATAGATACAGAAAGCCCTAGGCATAGAAGCTATTTTAACAGCATACCATGAATGTTAGCTTTCCCTTTAAACAATGTCAGTAAGAACTTGAATGCATGTTCTAGATGCCCAGCAAGGAATTCTATGAACTTCAGTGTACCAGCTAAAGATGGAAAATATGTGGAACATATTTAATTGTAAAATAGGAATTTCATGACTTTCTTGGGCACCCTGGGATCACTGGATGTAAAAGAAATACTGTGGATTATTGTTACAGAAGAACAGAGACAAAATGTATTACCCATTGAAAAGTTTCAGCAACTACTTGGAGATTTTATTAAAACTATCTGTGTCATAGATGAAAATTATACATGAATTTTATGGTAAGAAACAGATCATTACTAGTTTTTACTGCAAAACTGAAGATATCTTACCTCCCCGACTCAAGCATCCCATGTGGCTACACAGACTGGCAATGAGGGACCCAGGCCTGCAAGTGCTATCCTTTCCCGCTGGGCCTGAGATTTCCTTCTCTAGCCCAAGTCACCAAGAAAGTAGGGGAGAGAGGCAAGAAGAGGGACCTGGAGCCAAGAAGCACTCCATCTGGGAAGCCTCTTGGTGCCTGTGGGCCTGAGGGCTACCCTACTCCACCCAAACCCTGGCGGCTTGCTGCACCAGCACTTACCAGCAAGCAACTCCTGTTCATGGGCTGGAAACTCCATTTCCCCATCTAGAGGCACCAGCCACTTGGCCTGGGCACTCTTTTTACCCCTCAAGCAACATAAGGAGGAACCAAGGGGAACACCAGTAGCATCAAATAAACCAAGAATGCCAACATTATGGCACAAAGAGTCTGAAAATTAGGTTATCATAGGAAACATACGCCACAAAAGCAAGCCAAGACCTGTGTGCTATACGTAAACTAAAATAAACAAAATGTTAAATGAAACACAGAGTTGACTAACATAAGAGCCGAAATGTCCAGAAAGCAAACAAAAAAACACCCATCATACCAAGGACCATTAAAATCACAACTTAGAAAAAACAATTAGCTAGAGGGGAGGAGCAAGATGACAGAGGAGTAAGAGCCCTAACTATCATCAGATCCCAAGAGTTCAACTAGGTAGTTATCAAACCATTCTGAACACCTACAAACACAACAGGAGGCAGAAGAGAAGAAAAGCAACTCTAGGAACAGAAAATTGACCATTTTCCAGAAGGTAGGACTGCAGAGAGGTGAATCCAAGGTGAATATGGGAAGATAGACCGCGGTGGGAGGGGCCAGCTCCTGGCAAGTGGTACAGCAGCGGAACACAAAATTGGAACTTTTAGAAGTCTGCTCCACTCAGGGACGTTGCTCCAAAGCTAGTGAGGGGATGGAGCCCTCGCTGGGACAGTGTGGTCTCAGGACCCATGGGGTCACAGAAGACCAGGGGTGTCTGACTGTTGCAGAGCTCCCAGGTATTAGAGCGGGGAAGCCGGCTATAGACACGGAGCCAAGAAGTGGGCTCTCAGCTCAGGGTTACCTTAAACTGTGATCCAGGGCACCAGCCACTGCTCATGGAGCAGGGCCCCCACAAGTGGCAGATCTGGTGACACTCACCTTCCTTCTCCAGGAGGAGCGATGCAGGAGTGCGCAGCAAGAATCTGGGGGATTTGGAGACTCCAAATGGGGTCGTGTGCCAGAGACAGAAACACTTGGTCATGGGCTGGTAAGCACAGAGTGCAGCCAGAGACCAGGGAAACAGGAGGGATTGACTGCTTTTCTCTGAGGGTGCACTGAGGAGTGGGGCCCCGAGCTCTCGGCTCCTACAGGCCAGAGACTGGGAGGCCGCCATTTTCATTCCAGTCCTCCAAAGCTGTACAGAAAGCGTTCAGGGAACAAAAGCTCCTGAGACTAAACCTAGCAGATTACTTAGCCTGGCACCTAGTAAGGGTGGTGCAATTTTGCCTTGGACAAAGACATTCGAGAATCACTAAAACATGCCCTACCCCAAAAGATCAGCAAGAACACCCATCTAAGCCCAAGTTTACTAATCGAGGAGAACTGTGGAACTCCAGAGCTAAGGGAAAGCAACACGTAGAATTCATGCCTTGTTACCATGATCCTTTAGTATTTCAAAGTTAAATTTTTAAAATTTTATGTTTTCTCATTCTATTTTTTAAAATTGTTCCTCTTTCCTATTTTAATTTTTTAAAATATTTTAGCTTTTTAAATACCATTTAAAAAATCTTTTTAAATATTCATTGTTATAGTCATATTCTATCCCTTCATTGTACTTAACCTTATTTTTTGTAAATATGTTTTTTTTTCCTTTAAAATTTTGAGATACAAATTCTTCTAATAGATCAAAATATACCCTAAATCTAGCACATAGCTTTGTTCTAGTCTCCACCTTGATCACATTCTTTCCACTTTTTTTTTCTTTTGTCAACCAACTTCTTATCAATTCCTTTCTTAGAATCTTCTTAATTTTCATCTTTACAGTCATATTCCATCCCTTCATTGTGTTTACACTTGTTTTTGTATACACATATAAGTTTTTCTTTCTTTAAAATTCTGGAAGGCAGTTTCATCTAATAGACCAAAATACACCCAAAAATAAGGGTGTGGCTCTGTTCTATTCACCAGTCTAATATATATATTAGATATCTAATATATATTATATATATAATATATACACACACACACACTTTTTTTTTTCTTTTTTTCCCCTTTCTTCTCCCCCCAGTTTCAGGTCTCTTCTGATTAGCTTAGTGTATATGTTTTTGGGGTCGTTGCTACCCTTTTTTGTTCTCTCATTCATCTATTCTTATCTGGGTAAAATGACAAGGTGGAGAAACTCACCATTAAAAAAAAAAAAAAAAAGAACAAGAGGCAGTAACAATGGCTAAGGACCTAATCAATAGAGACATCAGTAATGTGTCAGAACTAAAGTTCAGAATGACAATTATCAAGGTACTAGCTGGGCTTGAAAAAACCATGGAAGATATTAGAGAATTCCTTTCTGCAGAAATAAAATCCTTTTCTAGAGAAATAAAAGAACTAAAATCTAACCAAGTTGAAATCCAAAAAGTTATTAATGAGGTGCAATACAAAATGGAGACTCTTACTGCTAGGATAAATGGGGCAGAAGAGATAATTAGTGATATAGAAGACCAAATGATGGAGAATAAAGAAGCTGAATAAAAGAGAGACAAACAACTACTGGACCACGAGGGGAGAATTCGAGAGATAAGTGATACCAAAGACAAAACAATATTAGAATAATTGGAATCCCAGAAGAAGAAAGAGAGAGGGGACAGAAGGTATATTGGAGTGAATTAAAGTAGAGAAATTCCCTAATATGGCAAAAGGAATAAGCATCAAAATCCAGGAGGCACAGAGAGTCCCCTTCAAAATCAACAAAAACTGGTCCATACCCCATCATCTAATCGTAAAACTTATAAGTCTCAGTGACAAAAAGAAAATTCTGAAAGCAGCTCAGGACAAGATGTCTGTAACATAGAATGATAGAAGTATTAGACTGGCAGCACACCCATCCACAGAGACCTTACAGGCCAGAAAGGACTGGCATGATATATTCAGAGCACTAAATGAGAAAAATATGCAGCCAAGAATACTATATCCAGCTAGGCTATCACTGAAAATAGAAGGGGAGATAAAAAGCTTCCAGGACAAACAAAAACTAAAATAATTTGCAAAGAGCAAACCAGCCCTACAGGAAATATTGAAAGGGGTCCTCTAAGCAAAGAGAGATCCTAAAACTAACAGACCAGAAAGGAACAGAGACAATATACAGTAACAGTCACCTTATAGGCAATATAATGGCATTAAATTTGTATCTTTCAATAGTTACCCTGAATGTAAATGGGCTAACTGCCCCAATCAAAAGACACAGGGATTCAGAACAGATTAAAAAAAATAATAAAAAAACAAAAAACAAGACCCATCGATACACTGTCTATAAGAAACGCATTTTAGATCCAAAGACACCATCAGATTTAAAGTGAGGGGGTGGGAAATAATTTACCATGCTAACTGACATCAAAAGAAAGTTAGGGTGGCAATCCATATATCAGATAAATTAGATTTTAAGCCAAAGACTGTAATAAGAGATGAGGAAGGACACTGTATCATACTCAAAGGGTCTGTCCAAAAAGAAGACCTAACAGTTTTAAATATCTATGCCCCTAACATGGGAGCAGCCAACTATATAAATCAATTAATAACAAAATCAAAGAAACATATCAACAATAATACAATAATAGTAGGGACTTTAACACCCCCCTCACTGAAATCAACAGATCGTCTAAGCAAAAGATCAAAAAGGAAATAAAGGCTTTAATTGACACTCTGGACCAGATGGACTTCACAGATATATTTACAATATTCCATCCCCAAACAACAGAATACACATTCTTCTCTAGTGCACATGGAACATTCTCCAGAATAGATCACATCCTGGGGTCACAAACAGGTCTCAGCTGGTACCAAAACACTAGGATCATTCCCTGCATATTTTCAGACCACAATGCTCTGCAACTAGAACTCAATCACAAGAAGGAAGTTGGAAAGAACTCAAATAAATGGAGGCTAATGAATATCCTACTAAAGAATCAATGGGTCAACCAGAAAATTAAAGACAAATTGAAAAAACTCATGGAAACAAATGAAAATGAAAACACAACTGTTCCAAATCTTTGGGACACAGCAAAAGCAGTCCTGAGAGGAAAGTGTATAGTGATACAAGCCTACCTCAAGAAACAAGAAAGGTCTCAAGTACATAGCTTAACCCTACACCTATAGGAGCTGGAGAAAGAAAAGCAAAAAAAAAAAAAAAAAAAAAAAAAAAAAAAAAAAAAAAAAAAAAAAAAAAAAAAAAAAAAAAAAAAAAAAAAAAAAAAAAAAAAAAAAAAAAAAAAAAAAAGCAGGAGAAGAGAAATTATGAAGATCAGTGAAACAGAAACCAAAAAAAAACAATAGAACAAATCAACGAAACTAGGAGCTGATTCTTTTGAAAGAATTAATAAGATTGATGAACCCCTGGCCAGACTTAACAAAAAGAAAAGAGAAAGGACCCAAATAAATAAAATCATGAATGAAAGAGGAGAGATCACAATCAACACCAAAGAAATACAAACAATTATAAGAACATATTATGAGCAACTATACACCAGGAAATTTGACAATCTGGAAGAAATGGATGCATTCCTAGAGAAGTATAAACTACCACAACTGAGCCATGAAGAAATAGAAAACCTGGACAGATCCATAGCCAGTAAGGAGATTGAAGCAGTCATCAAAAATCTCCCAACAAACAAGAGCCCAGGGCCAGATGGCTTCCCAGGGGAATTCTACCAAACATTTAAAGAAGAATTAATAGTTATTCTCCTGAAACTGTTCAAAAAAATAGAAATGTAAGGAAATCTTCCAAACTCATTTTATGAGGCCAGCATTACCTTGATCCCAAAACCAGAAAGAGACCCCATCAAGGAGAATTACAGACTAATATCCCTGATGAACACAGATGCAAAAATTCTCACCAAAATACTAGCCAATAAGATCCAACAGTACATTAAAAGGATTATTCACCATGACCAAGTGGGATTTATTCCTGGGCTGCAAGATTAGTTCAACATCCTCAAATCAATCAATGAGATACATTAATAAAGGAAAAAACAAGAACCATATGATACTCTCAATAGATGCTGAAAAAGCATTTGACAAAATATAACATCCTTTCTTGATCAAAATTTTTCATAGTGTAGGGATAGAGGGCACATACATACCTCAGTATCATCAAAGCCATCTATGAGATACTCACAGCGAATATCATTCTCAATGAGGAAAAACTGAGAGCTTTTCCCCTAAGGTCAGGAACAAGGCAGGGATGTCCACTATCACCACTGCTATTCAACATAGGACTAGAAGTCCTAGCCTTGGAATCAGACAACAAAAAGAAATAAAAGGCATTTGAATCAGCAAAAAAGAAGTCAAACTCTCATTCTTTGCAGATGATATGATACTTTATGTGGAAAACACAAAAGACTCCACTCCAAAACTGCTGTAACTCATACAGGAATTCAGTAAAGTGTCAGGAGATAAAATCAGTGCACAGAAATCAGTTGCATTTCTATATACCAACAGCAAGACAGACGAAAGAGAAATCAAGGAGTTGATCCATTTACAATTGCTCCCAAAACCATAAGACACCTAGGAATAAACCTAACCAAAGAGGCAAAGAGGCTGTACTCAGAAAACTATAAAGTGCTCATTAAAGAAATTGAGGAAGACACAAAGAAATGGAAAATGTTCCATCCTTATGGATTGGAAGTACAAATACTGTGAAAATTTCTAGGCTACCTAAAGCATTCTACACATTTAACACAATTCCTATGAAAATATCATCCATTTTTTTCAAAGAAATGGAACAAATAATCCTAAAATTTATGTGGAACCAGAAAAGAGCCCGGATAGCCAGAGGAATGTTGAAAAAGAAAACCAAAGCTGGTGGCATCAAAATTTCAGACTTTAAGCTATATTACAAAGCTGTAATCATCAAGACAGTATGGTACTGACACAAAAACAGACACACAGATCAATGGAACAGAATAGAGAGTCCAGAAACGGACCCTCAACTCATGGTCAATCAATCTTCAACAAAGCAGGAAAGAATGTCCAATGGAAAAAAGTCTCTTCAACAAATGGTGTTGGGAAAACAGGACAACCAGATGCAGAAAAATGAAACTGGACCATTTCCTTATACCACACACAAAAATAGGCTCAAAATGGATGAAAGACCTCAATGTGAGACAGGAATCCATCAAAATCCTTGAGGAGAACACAGGCAGAAACCTCTTTGACCTCACCGCAGCAACTTGTTCCTAGAAACATCACCAAAGGCAAGGGAGGCAAGGGCAAGAATGAACTGTAGGAACTTCATCAAGATCAAAAGTTGTTGCACAGCAAAGGAAACAGTCAACAAAACCGGAAGACAACTGACAGAATGGGAGAAGATATTCACAAATGACATATCAGATAAAGGGCTAGTATCCAAAATCTATAAAGAACTTATCAAACTCAACACCCAAAGAACAAATAATCCAGTCAAGAAATGTGCAGAAGACATCAATAGACATTTGTGCAAAGAAGACATCCAAATGGCCAACAGACACAGGAAAAAGTGGTCAACATCAGTCAGCATCAGGGAAATACAAATCAAAACCACAATGAGATACCACCTCACACAGTCAGAATGGCTAAAATTAACCAGTCAGGAAATGACACATGTTGGCGAGGATGTGGAGAAAGGGGGGGGAACCCTCTTACACTGTTGGTGGGGATGCAAGCTGGTGCAGCCACACTAGAAAATAGTATGGAGGTTCCTCAGATAGTTGAAAATAGAGCTACCCTATAACCCTGCAATCGCACTACTAGGTATTTACCCTAAAGATACAAACATAGTTATCTGATGGGGCAAGTGCACCTGAATGTTTATAGCAGCACTGTTCACAATAGCTAAACTATTGAAAGAACCTAGATGTCCATCAACAAATGAATGGATAAAGAAGGATGGATATAGGTATACACATATATATATATATGTATACATACATATATATGTGTATATGTACATACATACACATATATACATATACACACATACATACAAAGGAATACTATATAGCCATAAAAAATGAAATCTTGCCATTTGCAACAACATGGATATAACTAGAGGGTATTACACTAAGCAAAATAAGTCAATCAGAGTAGGACAATTATCATATGATCTCTCTGATATGAAGAATTTGAGAGGCAGAGCAGGGGGTTGTGGGGGGTAGGGAGGAGAAAAATGAAACAGGATGGGATCAGGAGGGAGGGAAACCATAAGAGACTCTTAATCTCATGAAACAAACTGAGGGTTGCTGGGCGGTGGGGAGGGAGGGATAGTGTGGCTGGGTTATGGACACTGGGGAGGGTATGTGCTATGGTGAGTGTTGTGAAATGTGTAAGCCTAATGATTCAGAGACCTGTACTCCTGGGGCAAATAATATATTACATGTTAATAAAAAAATAAATAAAAAAGAAAAAGAAAAGACAATTCAAGCAAACACTGGGATATGGGAATCATGTAAAAAGAATTCTAAAGTAACTCATAAAAAATAACCCAAGTAGTTAAAAATTCCTATTAAACAAATGAAAAAAAATAGAAAGTTTCAGCAAATATATAGAAGCTATAAATAAGAACCAAAAAGAATTTACAAAAGTAAAAAATTTATAATCACATAAATGAATAAAAAATTTGTTAGATGAGCTCAATAGTTGGGTGACAGAGGACAGAGTAAGTGAACAGGAGGACAGGTCAAATGAATTTTCCCAATATGAACCAAAACATAAATTAACAGATCCCTAGGATCTATGAAATAGTAACAAAAAATCCAACGTTCATATCATGGAAACTTAGAAGGAAAAATCAAACAGTATGAGGCTAAATGAGTATTTGAAAAAATAATGCTAAACATTTCCCACATTCAAGAAGCTAAGATTCAAGAAGCTGAGAAAACCCCTATGATCAACCCCCTGCAAAGAATCCACCCCAAGACACATCATAATTACACTTCTGAAACCTAAATAAAGCCAATGAGGAAAGCCTTGAGGGCAGCCAGAGAGAAATGACAAATCACCTTAGGGGAACACCAATTCCAATGACAGCAGATTTCTTATCTAAGTCCCTGGAAGTCCTCTGGAGAAATGGCAGGGCATTTCCCACATGCTGACAAAGAACTTCCCATCATTACCTGTTTGTGGAATGAATGGGGTGAAGGTGAACTAGACACATTTATCAATAATTTCTTTGATGGCACGTGGTCTAAATATACCACATAAAAGGCACAGACTAGAGGAGAAGATGCAAATATGAAGCAACCATACTCTTCCTTCAAGAAAGTTGATTTAAACTCGGTGACACCGATAGGCTGAGGGTAAATAAATGGAAAAATATACCATGCGAACCTTAACTTTAAAAAATTAGGAGTCGGGGTGCCTGGGTGGCTCAGTGGGTTAAAGCCTCTGCTTTCGGCTCAGGTCATGATGCCACTGTCCTGGGATCGAGCCCCACATTGGGCTCTCTGCTCTGCGGAGAGCCTGCTTCCTCCTCTCTCTCCCTGCCTGCCTCTCTTGCCTACTTGTAATCTCTGTCAAATAAATAAATAAAATTAAAAAAGAAACAGCTGGAAAGGTGGGCTTTCATTATTTACTGATATCGCATTTTTGTATGAACCACTTATACATGAGCCATTCATAATTTCAACACAATCAATATTTCAGATTCAATTTTCTTTGAATTTTATTTAATTTTTTTAGATTTTATTTATTTGACAGAGAGAGAAAGATCACAAGTAGGCAGAGAGGCAGGCAGAGAGAGAGGGGGAAGCAGGCTCCCCGCCAAGCAGAGAACCCAATGCGGGGCTCAATCCCAGGACCCTGGGATCATGACCTGGGCCGAAAGCAGAGGCTTAACCCACTGAGCCACCCAGGCGTCCCTTGAGTTTTATTTTAAATGAAAATTTTTACTGAGATATTTGTAGATTCTTGTGTAGTTTTAAGAAATAACACAAAGGGATCCCATGTACAATTTATCCCATTTCCCCTAATAGTGAGATCTTGCAGAAGTCCAGTGCAATACCATGACCTGTATTTTGATGTTGATACAATCCACTGATTTTACTCAGCTTTCCTCAGTTTGACTTCTATTGAGTGTGTGCGTATGTGTGCGTAATTGTTCTCCACAGCTTTTTTCTTACATTTTATCTTTTCAGTGTGCCAAGGTTCATTATTTAAGTACCACACCCAGTGCTCCATGCAATGCATGCCCTCCTTAATACCCACCACCAGGCTCACTCATCCCCCCACGCCTCTCCCTTCTAAAACCCTCAGTTTTTTTCTCAGAGTCCACAGTCTCTCATGGTTCATCTCCCCCTCCGATTTCCCCCAATTCACTTTTCCTTTCCTCCTCCTAATGTCCACCATGTTATTCCTTATGTTCCACAAGTGAAACCTTATGATGATTGACTTATTTCACTCAGCATAATCTCCTCCTGTCCCATCCATGTTGATACAAAAGTTGGATATTCATCTTTTCTGATGGAGGCATAATACTCCATAGTGTATATTAACCATATCCTCTTTATCCATTCATCTGCTGAAGGACATCTTGGCTCTTTCCACAGTTTGGTGACTGTGGCCATTGCTGCTATAAACATTGGGGTACAGATGGCCCTTCTTTTCACCACATCTGTATCTCTGGGGTAAATACCCAGTAGCGCAATTGCAGGGTCATACGGAAGCTCTGTTTTTAATTCTTAAGGAATCTCCACACTGTTCTCCAGAGTGGCTGCACCAACTTGCATTCCCACCAACAGTGTAAGAGGGTTCCCCTTTCTCCACATCCTCTCCAACACACGTTGTTTCCTGTCTTGCTAATTTTGGCCATTCTAACTGGTGTGAGGTGGCATCTCAGTGTGGTTTTGCTTTGAACTGCTCTCCAGGTTTTGTCATGTGTGTGGGCTCCTGTATCCACCCCCCAGTCAGGACACTGACATTTCCATCCTTATAAGGACCCCAGGCAGCCTTTGGTAGCCACACCCCCACCCCCTCCTGACTGCCCCTCTCATGCTCATCCCTAACACCCAGCCACAGCTATATTCTCCCTTTCAGAAATTCTGTCATTTCAAAAATGTAATATAGATGGAATCTTACAGACTGTAACCTTTTGAGATTGGATATTTTCACTTAGCACAATTCTCTGGAGATGCATCTAAATTGTTGTATCAATAATTCATTTCTCTTTACAGATGAGTAGTATTCTGTGGTATGTATGTACCACACTTTGTTTAACTATTCATCTGTTGAAGGACATCTGGCTCTTTTAGTTTTTGACTATTACAAATAAAACTGCTAGGAACATTTATGGACAGGTTTCCAGGTGAACATAAGGTTTCATTTCTCTGGGATAAACACCCAAGAGTGCAATTGTAAGGCTGTATGGTGGTGCAAGTTTAGTTTTATAGGAGCTAAGAGGTTCCCAAAGTGGCTGTTTCATTTTACTTTTCCATCAGCAATGTATAATTGATTCACATTAATTTTTTAATCAATCCCAAATCTATATTTGCAGTTTAGAAAATACTCCTTCCTTTGCATTGTTCTCACTAACTTTGTTAATATTATCATTTTGTGTTTGTTTTAGAATCCAATTATAGGAAATAGAAACAAGCTTTCTTGTGAAGGTAGTTAGATGAGAAATGATTATTAGGAAGACAGAAAACTATGGATGAAGGCAGGTACTGGAGCTTTCCTGGGTTCGTGCACTACCAAGTCCACTAGCCCAGGCTCCCTCACACACAGCAACCACAGACAACTCCAACCCTCCTCAAACAAAAAACAAAACAAAGAATTACTACATATCATAGTTACTTTCAAAGAATCAAAAGAGCTAATATTAAATGTGTGAATGCCAAAGGTCCACTGAAAAGACTACAGGAAAGAAAAAAGGTCAGTAAAGTCCACTGGACAAGGCCGTGGAGCCCCAGGTTCTAGCGCCACCACGACCACCAATGGCCATGAGAGCCTGCACTGCTCACTCACTCTGGTCTGCTCCTCAGTAACTCTACCTCCCCTGCACAAGATCATGTACTTGTGTGTGTATGTGTGTGTGTGTGTGTTTACTGGAAATTAAAGGGAACTGAATGATTTTGTCATTTACATTCACATTGCAGAAAATATCCATTAACAAATTAAAATAGTTGCAGCCTTTCCCTGGGGTTGAAGAAGAAATCCTCTGTGTGAGAACTTATTGCAGGATACTGCACAGCCTACAAGTGGGAGTGGTTTACACATCGCTATTCAAATTCTAGAAGGCCAAGGATTTTCACATGTCACCTCCAGCACAGACTTTTGTGGAGAGGAGGAAAGCATGGATTATCACCAGACAACATCAGTGGCTATATTTCTGAGTAACCTATGTAAATCTAGTTTTAACCTGTGCCTGAAAAAGTGGCCAATTAGTAAATACCAAGGACGGACATGTAGTAACCATGACTCCTATAGTTCTAGTGATGGAAAATTAATGGAAAGAGATTAGCAGAAGCTTATAGAAATCAATTGTGCTTCTTAAAATAAAACAAAACTGTTCAGTAAAAAATATTCAGATGTTTCTTCATGTGTTAAACATGTTTCAGTGTTATCATGCATGGTGGAAATTTTAACCTAGGCAAGTTCATTAAATTACATTTGGTTGCTTTATCAAACATTCAAAAAGCAGTGAGGGTAGATGGGGATTCACTGTGTGGAAATGAACATGAGTCACCTTTACCAAATGAAGAGTTATTTCATCATTTCAGACAATTGTTTTGAATGTGCCAGTGGGGTTTTTATTTTCAATGTGGAAGAAAAATAGGCACACAGAACCTCTCTGCGAGTTCTAACCTTAGTTACTCCTGAACATTTCAAGGTTATCCTATCTCTTGTCAACAACTGGTTATTAACCCCTCATGTAGACACAGGAAAAACTCTGATATCACAGCTGGGTTAACTCATCTGTTTTTGTTTTGTTTTGTTTTGTTTTGTTTTAAACCATGAAATCAAGAGCCCTAATTCCATTAGTGATGTTTGACCATTCTGTTTCAATTCCAGGGCTGTCTAGTGAAACTAATGAACTGTTTGGTGGCTCCAAAGCAGAGCCAGGGTCTCACAGGCCAGTTGTGAATTATGAGCACATTTCCTTTTATTGCCCATAAATCTCTTCTAGTTTTATATTCACAGTAGCTTAAAACACCTAAAGTCACATCGATGACTGTGCAGCAGTACTCTGGATGTTTGGGATTAATAGTGGAGTTAAGTAGATACCCTATATTTAAAAAATACATTTTCGATACAGTCTGACATTAATTATAGTAAATCAGACCTTATCTGGTGACAAGGCTGATAAATGTCAGTGCCTTTTTTCCAGTATGGGCCATAATAACTCGCACATTACATCATGAAATAGTGTTTGGGAGAGAAATGGACCTGGAGTTAAATACTATAACATCAGGTATGAAAGGTAATATTGGTTTTGACATGAAACTAATGCATGAATGGGGCTGAATAACTAAAGTCAGTGCCAAAGCATGGGTGTGGAGAAGTGGGATTGGCCATTACATACACGGAGGTTATGGCCATTGTCCTTAATAAGTCCTGAGTAATGGAGTTACAGCTGACACAAGGATACCCGGTATGAGTCTCCACCTTCCTGCTGTGAGCTAATACTGTGCCACTCCCAGGAAGGAGGGCACCAGGTGAGTAGAATGCCCAGGTGGTGAAAACCTGTAGCCCCGATGGAGACCCAGTCCTAAGATTTTCCTGAAATAATAATAACAATTATTGTAAGTTTTATAATATACATTTATATATAAATATATATTATATGAAATAATGATAACAATAGCCCCTATTTTGTGTTGAGCATTTATTTATATTCCAGGCATTCTAATACGTGGTTTGCTTATTTTATCTTTAAATTCTCTCAGCAACCAACTTGGGCATTATCTCCCCATTCGCAGATAAGCCCTTGGAAGCAGAGACTAAGAAACTTGCCCTAGGTCATCTGGAGAGCAGTGGCTCTAATTGGAAATGCCTTAGTGCCAGATCCCATGTTCACAACATGACAATACAGATTTATTCCACTGGCTTTGGGACTGTCCTTATCCGTGGTTCTTCCGTTCCAAAAAAACCTCAGGTGTGGGGTAATGTCAAAACTCCGTACCTCTGTAGTTTAAGTAAATGCCTCATTTATGTTTAGTTCAGAAGGTACAAGGCACTTGTAAAGGGAAGATGTGCTTCAGTGTCTGGTGAGAGGCAAGAAGGCAGTCAGGGGCATGAAAGCAGCAGCTTTTCCCCCCACATTTCATCTTTGTTTGACTTGGTTCCTGACTAGAAGTTTTTAAGATTAATTCATTTCAACAAGATAATATCAAATATTCTGTTTTCTAAGGGGATAAAAATCTCTCCTAAGGCCCCATTCCTGAAATTTCCTAATAATGTAGTAATAGGTACACTAATGATCCTTTTCAAATTTAATATAGCCCTAAAAATAACAATAATAAGAACGATGCCCTTATTTTGTGTCATGCATGTGTTATATGCCAGGGATCATAATATGGGCTTTCTTATTTAATGCATTCTAATCCTACCCCAAACCCCTTACTGGCAAACTGACAGATGTTTCCAGAAAGTGTGAGTTCCTAAACACTGATGGGTTAGCACCATACGTGTTGCTTCCAAATTAGGTTTGAGGCTTTGAGGGAATAAAAATAACAGGAACTAATGAATGGCAATAAGGACCTGGATTGAAAATAAGACTGGAATCAAGACCAGGGCTAAGCTTGGATTAGATTAGATGAAAGTCATGTCCAGATTGTTTCCAAAACAGGCTGCTATAATTTCAAGTGAAAATAATCCCAAACAAATATTTCAGATTAAAAGCTAAAGACAATGATTTTCATTCTAACACCACAGCACAAGGCCCCTTTTGTCTACATCCTCACTGATACCTGCCATCTCTTATCTTTGTGATGACAGTCAACCTAATAGACAGTGAGATCTCATTGTGGTTTTAATCCATATCTCCCTGATAACCAGGATGTGGAGCACTTTTTCATATACCTGTTGGACATTTACATATCTTCTTTGGCAAAATGCTTATTCAGGTTCCTTACCTGTTTTTTTAATTGAATTATTCATTGATCGACTAATTGTTATTGAGTTATATGAGTTTCTTACATATTTTGGATATCAACCTCTTATTAGACATATGGTTTATAAATATTTTCTCTCACTTTGTGTTGGCAGACACATAAATTGGCATAGCCTCTATGGAAAACAGCAGGGTTTCCTTGAAGAATTAAAAAGAGAACTATCATATGATCCAGAATCTCATTTCTGGGTATAAATCGAAAAGAAATAAAATCAGTATCTTGAAGAGATATCTGTACTCCAGTACTCATTGCAGCTTTACTCACAATAGCCGAGATATGGAAACAACCTAAGCCTCTGCCCACAGATGAGAAGATGAAGAAAATACGGTGTATGGAATATTATTCAAACATAAAAAAGAAGGAAATTCTTCCAATTGTGACAACATGGATGAAGCTAGAGGACATTATGCTAAGCAAAAGCAGCCAGACAGAGAAGGACAGATATTGCCTGTCACTTGTATGTGGAATCTTAAAAAGTAAAACTGGAAGAAACGTAGTTTGCAGGGACTGCAGAGATGGGGGAGAAATGGCAAGGTGTTGGTCAAAGGGGACAACTGAAATTTGCTCTGAGAATTGATCTTAAGTATCCTCAACACACACACACACACACACACGTAACTCTGTTAGATGAAAACCTGGTGAGGTCTAGCTAAAGTCTCTAGAATGGGAGTGAAACAGCCATGCAAGAAGAGGTTCTTACAAGCTTTAAAGGGAAACCAGAGAGCCAGACAAAAGTCAAAATTTTGTAGATCTGTATGCAAGGGGGATGGCCAACTAGTTAATTTAATAATATTAATGAGCCCCTACCATAAGCTGTCATTCTCTTGAACGTACAAATATAACCCATGGTTCAGCAGTCTAACAATGGGAGAGATAATTTAAATATAAAATGGCAATTTTTAAGGTACTTTTGGAGCACAGGACTATTCTTAATCTGGACTGAGAGGAAAGATTTCAGGAAGGAGACGTGATATCTGAACTGAGTCTTGAAGTATGAAAATGAGTTAGCTTGTTATGGAAACAAACATCTTTCACCTCTAGCAATATGGCAGACTAGCTGCCACCCTTCCAATGAAATAATAAAACTGTTCAATAAGATATGAAAAACACCTTTTTAGATGAATTTCTGATCTAACATGAAAAGGAAGAATTCTGTGGAGCTCATAAAGTAAAAGCAGAAATAGTGTTAGTGTATATCTAAGCCATCTTTTCCAGTGAGTGGTCTCTGTTACACCATGGAGACCCTGAGCTTCAGGGAATAGCAGGTAAAGCTTACTCTCTGCTAGACATCTTCGAAAAGACCCATATGGAAAAGTGGAATCATGTCAGTGTAAAAGTGAAATAAATAAATACTAAAGAAATTCCTGCTCAGAGGGAATAGTAAACAGACCTGGTCTGAGATTGATAGTGGAAAAGCAAAAGGAAATAAACTGTCGGAGAATTTTTTAGAAGCCAGTCAACTCCTGGTTTATGTCTGAATTCACTGTATGTGCTTGGTCTGAAAAAATATCAAGCAGATAAATGAATATGGCCCCCAGATAACAGCCCCTCAAATCAAATGATAACATCAACCAAAGCCTAAAAATTTCCCATACACGTAATTCCAATGAGAATATGCAGTTTACAATAAAATGTCACATTGTATATACCGAAACAATGTCCCTGGAATGAGACTCAACAAATTATCAGAAAATGCAATGAGTTGCATGTAGATTTCAGATACTAGAATTATCAAGTAAATAATATTTTAACTGCATTTAAGGAAATGAAAGGCATATAAACATAAAAACAAGGACCAAAACTACAAATAAGAGAGCTAAATAAAACAAAATAAGACTCCTAGACATAGTACATATATAATACACGTATGTGTGTGATATGTTATACATTTAATTGAATTTTAAAACTCAGTGAATGGGCTAAATAGTGGAGCTTTTTAGAGAATGTGAAGACAGGAAAATATGTCTTAAAAATTACCCAGACTGCAGAGACATGAAGAAAGGACAGAATGTTTAAAAGTCAGGGAAGAGACAGTGGGAAGTGGTAATGTTAGTCTTTTCAGAGTCCCAGAATGAGATAAGAATAAGAATGGGAAAAAGCAACACATGAAGAAGTGAAACAATCATCCGAAATCCTGTGACACTGTCACTTAACAGCAGGAAAAGAAAGAGGATATCTTCAAGCAGCCACAGAGCAAATGCAAATTGCCTCCCAAAGCACCATCATTACTCTGATGGCTGCTCTTCAGGGGCAGCAGTGGAAGCCAGAGGACAAAAGGAGCTTCCAAATTCTGAGAGAAAATCACAAACGATCAAGAACTGAATCCTGAGAGATGCTATCTTTCAGGAAGGAGGATGAAATAAATACTGGGACTATAAAGATAAACTTGAGCCACACTCATAGACTAACATGCTAAGGCATGGGCTGAGGAAGAAATGAAACGATCCTGCAGGAAAGATGTCCGATTCATGTCAGCGTGAATACTGCACAGAGGTATTGGCAAATGTGTGGGTAAGGTTAAGCAAACTGTGTGTGGAACACTAACAATGCTGATAATGGTCAGGAGCAAAAGAATAAAACCACAAAGCATGTAAGTAGGGAGAAGGATGGGCATAGTTGAAAACTTTGAAAAACTGTCAGTTTCTTAAAAAGTTAAACATGCATCTACCTTCTCACCCAGTAATTCCCCTATTAGTTATTTTTCCAAAGGAAATGGAAGCCTCAACCCCTCACCTTCCTAGTAGCCTTGAATATAAATATTCATAGTGATTTTATTCATAAAAGCCAGAAACTAGAAGTAGCTCAGGAAGCCATGAATCTGAGAATGTATTTTAATAAAATAAAACAAAAACTGCAAAATTATAGTACCTCCATAAAATGGAATACTTCTCATCAATTTAAAGTAACAAAAAACTGACAGACATGAAATGGATGAATTCTACAAACATTATGCTGAGTGGGGAAAAAACCTAATATGTAAGAGAGTATGCCATATGATTTAATTTATGCAAAGTTTGTAACATATAACATTAATCTAGGCTATGATAGAAATCATGTGTGGTTGTGTCCTGGGGTGGGTTGGACTAGCTGAGAAGGGGCAAGAGGGATTTTCTGGGAGAGATGGACGTGCTCTTTACATTGATGGAATATAGATTATACAGGCTCATTTTCAAAATGATCATATCGTACATAGAAGACCTGAGCTAGTCAATATCCACAAACCTTATCAATAACAAGACTTATAGACTACAAACTTCTCAACAAGTTGAGGGAAAATTAGAAGGAAATACAACTATAAACTGAGTCCTTGCCAAAGAAGGCAAGATGAACAAAGAAGGAAAATGAAATTGAAAAAGAAAGGCAAATGGGAAATATATCATAAGAAGATAAGAATAAATCCAAATATACCAACAGGCACAATTAATGTGTATAGACTAAAGTCTCAAAACACTAAAGACAGATTGCCACCCTACATATGTTTAGACAATGTAGCTGTCTAGTGTTTACTGCTAAATAATGAAGACATAAAGAAAGAGAGAATGAAAGTTAAGGACTGAAAACAATACAGTAGAAAAAAGCAACTTGCAGGAAGATGGTAGGAATGCATTCACATGAGACAAAACGGGCAGTTTGGCAGCACAGAAATAAAGCAGGGCTCCCTAAAATGGTAAGAAGCTAAATCGAACATATGTATATAAAAATTTAAACTATATTCTCCTAATTATAATTTTATTAATATGTTCACATGTATTACAACTATACAAATATATTAATATAATAATACTACAAATCTATAAAATAAAGTTTGGCAGAGCTTCTAGGAAAACCTGACAACAGCATCATTATGGAGAAGGATTTTCACAAAAGGTTACCTGAAACTGACAGCCAAATCTCACAATCCATTAATCGGGATAGAGAAAATTTAAACAACTGGTGAACCCCTTATGCTCTGGACACATCGAGTATATTAAACTTACTAACTCGAAGATATACCTTCTGTTTAGACTACTCTAAGTTGAAAAACAGTCCACATTATGGTCTTTAAATTAGCCTCAAAAATTTCAAAGAATTTAAATCATGCCTCCTACATTTTCTGAGTAAAATGCAATTAAGGTAAAATCCACATACAGAACTTTAAAAAAAAGTTAAATGTCTAGAAATTATAAGACACAATTTTTAAACAACTCATGGGGTTTGAAGACAAATTTGTATTAGAAATGAGATAATATTTGTAATTGAGCCACAACTGCACACACTACTTACCTTAGAGGTCCTTGGGAATGTTTCCAAGGAAGAGCAGCTCCTCCAGACTCAGGGAAGAGCTTATGCAGATATGCCTAACAGCAAAGTAAAGAACGCACTTAAGGTCTCCAGGGAGAAACACAGAGTTAAAAATACTGATGAAGACCTGAATAGAAACAAAAAGGGAAGAAATGGTGGTAGGATTCAGAAAATTTTACAGAATCAAATGAGCAGGATAAGGTTATTTAGTTGAGGAGTCTCATCAAAGACCCAGGATTGCTATTAGCTTTCTGACTTGATGTTTGCAAGATGCGTGGTAGTGATTTCTTCACTGAGCTGTGGAATACAGGAAGAAGGGCAGGTTCAAGAGGAAAGATGATGAGATCCGAATTGAAAATGTTGATTTCAGGATCGCTGCGAATGTGTCTACACTATGAAATGTCTTCAGAGCTCAAACGTCCACTAAGATGTATAGACACATGAGTCATCAGCAGACGTGATTAAGATGCAGAAATATGGGCGCCTGGGTGGCTCACTGGGTTAAGCCTCTGCCTTCGGCTCAGGTCATGATCTCAGGGTCCTGGGATCGAGCCCCGCATCGGGCTCTCTGCTCGGCGGGGAGCCTGCTTCCCCCTGTCTCTCTGCTGGCTGCTCTGCCTACTACTGATCTCTCTCTCTCTCTCTCTATTCAATAAATAAAATCTTAAAAAAAAAGATGCAGAAATATGTGAGACGGTGACCATATCGAATGTGGCAGACAAACCAGTGACATGGGGTTTTTGCATGGCCAACACATTGGGTGTGGTTACCCTGGGACAACTAATCATGCCCTTGGAAGCAGGTCAAGAGAGGATGGTATGGTCCAGAATCTGACTGCTTTGCACTGAGATATAAAAGGGAAATGAGGAACTTGAGAAGATAATTCTAAGTCCTTTCTTTAAAGAAATTTTGCTAGGTGGTAAGGAGAACAAGGATACAACTAGAACTTTAACCATGAGAATTATTTTTAAGAATGGTACAAAATTGGCCATGTCCATGGTCTTGGAGAAAGAAGCCAATACAAAGAGAAACATTAACAGTGAAAGAGAGGAGATGGTTTTTGTTTACTGGAAAAAACATTCTGGAAGAGGATAGATGACATCAAAGGCTTAGGACAGATCATCTCAACCTCAGTGGTTAGAAACAAGTCAAGATTATGGATATAGATACAAATAATTTCTTCTGCAGAGAAATGAAAGTTGAGTTGGTTCATATATAATTATTATTTTTTAATGGGGGTGGAGACCTTACAACCTTCTATTCTTTTAAGTAGTCTGCTGCCAAAATTTAAGATTTAACAGGAAATCAAGGGAAATGGGAAAATATATTAACCTCACACAAAGCTTCCCGTTTGCCTCATGTCCTCCAAAAACATCTCACTCATATATTTGAATATATTGTTGCTGATGATTGCACCTCATCATACTCTAGGAAATTTGTGTTAATTTGACACATAGATAGTATTTTTAGTAAAAGCAGTTTTTGTTGAAAGAAAACTTTTCTCTTAGACAACTCTATGGAGGGAGAGAGGCAAAATATATTGTTTACAAATACTATAAGCACAATCCAAAGAGAAAATGAGTATCACTTTTAGTTCTAGTAGCAGAAATTTCTCTTAATCTGTGTCTGTGTTGCTAGTTTGGGGTGCTTTTCTTTACAAATTTAAGGAGTTGGAAGAACAAGAGGCTTTCTATCATTTCAAGCTATAGTTCACTCTTGAATTCCTATGAAAGCTTTTTTAAATTGCTCAGGGCCAGCCCATAATGTGCAGGAGTACAGAAGAATGTACATTTTTGTCAGGGGGCTGTGAGGGTGGTGTGGAAATAATTGTGCCAATATTTCAAAAGGATGAGTTGTCAACAAAAGCTCAATATTTCCCTTTATCCATTTGTCTCTACAAAATGATAAACACCTACTCCAAGTTCAATTTTAAAATGAATACATCCAGGTACCTTCTGCTGTTCCAAGATAAATTTCAGAAAACTTTTCAATGAATTAGGTTATTGTATTTAGAGAAATTTCATCACAGTTTCATATTAGAAAACAAGAACAAAAAAAAATGGAGACTTGGTATACACTGATAATCTCTACAAATACAGAACCTTGAACATCAACATGCATGAGGATATTTCCCTAGTCAGAAGTTTGAGGCACAGGATCCCTGAGTGGTTCCATTGGTTAAACATCTGCCTTTTCCTGAGTTGTGTTGCGGTTCCTGAGATCGAGTCCCTCATTGGGTTCCCTGCTTAGATAAGAGTCTGCTTCTCCCTCTGCCCCTTACCCCACTCATGCTTTCTCACTCGTGCCCCTCACCCCACTCACTTTCTCTTTGTCTCTCTCTCAAATAAATAACTCAAATCGAAAAAAAAAAACTGGAAGCACAGAAGACAGGGACAAGGAGTGAAATGTAACCAACAGACTATAGAAGACACATAGTCTGTCTGTTTCCTGAGTATGTCGGGCAAATTTTTTTTATTGGGCACCAATGGTGTCTAGGCCACCTTATATACTTGATCTCATTTCACCTTTGGAATAAACTTGAGGTTGCAACTATTCTGATCCTGCACTTAAACATATTGAGACAGGATTTAAACAGCCTGCCCAAGTTTACACGTCAGAACACAGACTTGGAACAAGCATTATGTGCATCATATGTTTAAATTCAGTCCTTTACTCCCACCTGCTCCTGAATCATGGCCATAATGAGAACTATGCATTTTCAGAGTGAAGTAAATTGTAGGAAGTGTAGAGGAAACAGCTATAATAGGACTTTTACCCACACCGGGGAATTTAGTGTAGGCCCTTGGAATGTCCTTAATGGGATACTCAGAAACAGCCTTTGACAACTAAGTTGTCAGTGACATCCTTGTTCACAGAAATACTCTCATATGTTTCGGATGATAACTCTTTGTCAGAGCTTAGTGCTCAAAATTTACCTCAATCAATGTATTATAATAAGTAATAAGTAATATCCCGAGATCATTAGGAAAGGCACGAAGGGGTGCTTTCTGCTTGAGGCTAGATGGCAGTGCAGTGCTAATTCCTTGCAACAGAACCAACCCAGAGAAATGCCAATCACCTTCTAGGCTCACAGTAGAATTTGTGATGAATACTTTGTCTTTAGTTTCTTTTTGGGTTTTCACTTTTTTATAATAAATATTCAACAAGTAGAGTAAAATGTTCATTTGTCTTGTGTGCTTTAAATTTTCACTTCCTTGGTTATCGCCCTCATGGATTCCAAATAGCTCATGTGTCTATCATATGAGCACAAATAGGAACATGTAAGTGCTTAACTATTACAGTTTATTTTGACTGCTTAGTGGTTCCTGATACCCAAGTCTTAAAGGCCTTCTGTTACCATGGATATATATAAGTTGTCTTTTTATTTTTATTTTTATTATTTTTTTAAGATTTTATTTATTTATTTGACAGACAGAGATTACAAGTAGGCAAGAGAGGGAGGCAGGGAGAGAGAGGAGGAAGCAGGCTCTCCGCGGAGCAGAGAGCCTGATGTAGGGCTCGATCCCAGGACCCTGGGATCATGACCTGAGCTGAAAGCAGAGGCTTTAAGCCACTGAGCCACCCAGGCGCCCCAATAAGTTGTCTTTTTAATAGCTTTTATGACGTAAGCATAATACAGTTCAGAACTTCTAAAATGCATTTCTTTTTAGACTTGCTTTTTCATAAAATGTCATTTTTCACAGTACCTTGATACCATATCATTGGGGCTAGGAAAATAACATTTTAACGAAACTGATTTTTATACAAAATCATTAAAACATGTTAGTGTAGTGATGCTTCTTTTAAAACTATGTTTTATTGAGAAATAGTATGAAGTTACAGAATATATAAATCATGAAGTGATTAACTACATGTATTAAGGTTCATATGAGAGACACTGACATATGTTTTGAATACATATTATGTTCTGCAAACTCATATACAAGTAACCATGTAGCAACCAGTCAATGAATACTTACTCTGTGCATATTGATGGTGTGAGTTCCAAAGCATTATCTCATTTTACCATTGTTAACAACCACTTGAGGTTGGGCTTTGTTACTGTCATTTTTCCAAAGCCATATAATATACTTAATAAACGGAAGAGGTAGTATGTGAACACTGATATGACTTTAGTAAAAAATGATATGTCATTGATGTGATAAATGATAAAGTCAATGATATGACTTTAGTAAAAAAAAAAATTAACTCACAACAGATCATAGACTTAAATATAAGAGCCAAACTACAACTATATATATATATGCTCTTGGGGTAAAAAAACAAACAAACAAACAAACAAAAACAACAAAAACCTAAAACTGAGTGAGGGAAAGATTTCTTTTAACACATAAAGCATGACTCATAAAAGAAAGGAAAATTTTTTCACTGTTATCAAAAATAAAAACTTGGCTTTTTGAAAAATAGTGTTTAAAAAACAAAGACAAGCCATAGACCAGGGTAAAATGTTTGTGAAACATATATCTGATAAAGGACCTATAGACAGAATATATAAAGAATACTCACAACTCACATAAGACAAAGTGTTTATAAGAATTCAGCAACTGTTCTGTATAAGTCTTATTTGCCAAATTCAATTTTATCCCTAAGTATTAGAAAACAACAACATTTAGAAAGTTAATCTATATGGCATACAACTTAGTAACAGAAGTGACAAAAAATAACAAAATTATCTGAGTGCCTAGTTCTAAGTATAGCAAAAGATGTGCATGATCATTATGGAGAAATATGTAAAAATACGGGAAATCATCCAATAAGACCTAAATGAGAGATACTTCATATTAATGGATAGAAAAAGTTTGTGTGTTTTAATTTTTCTCATATTTTTTACACATTTATGCATTTTCAAACAAATCCCAATAGAAAATCTTTATTTTTATGTGCAATCTGACCAGCTAGGTCCAAAGTTTACATAGAAAGAAAAAGAGTGAAGAGTAACAAAAAAAATTTTGAAAAAATAGTAATGTCAAGAGATTCTTCTACTATATATAGACTCCTTACAAGGGTACAGTATTTAAGAATATACATAGACAAAAGAGCAAATCATAAGAAAAAAGCACATACATGTAGGGAACTTGATACATGAGATAGTATCACTGAGGTCACTGAACAAAGAATATCCCAAAAATCATGCGGGGACAATTGCCTACATTGGAGAATATTATTTTGATCCCATTCTCATAACGTTCACAAATATCAGATCAAGATGAATTAAAGGATGACCATAGGTTTCACTTTGCTCAGATCAGTCCCAGCTTACACCTGTAATCCTAGTGTGATTATGACCTCCTGTCCAGGTTTGTATGATAAATTATATGATAAAACTTAAATATGTCAAAGGATACCCTTAATGCTTTTAAAAGAAAATCCAAAACACTTACATTACTAGGATAGACAAAGGATTTTTTACATAAGAACCAAAAAGACTACACGATCTACTCTACAAAAATGATTGGCACATCACAATTTGGGATGTCTAGAGAAACACAGGCTTGGAGTTTGTCCTTCTAATGAGAGAGTTTAGGATTTAGGAATAATGTTAATACTCAGAAGAAGTGGAATAAGACAGTTTTAGGATAGGAGGAAAAGAGATGATAGAACATGGAGACTACAAGAGTCCAATTCAAGACCTTGGAACAGTTCCATCCTTCTAAACACAGGTAAGGTGACTGAAGGAAGACGAGTGAGAGATGGGAAACTTCGTAAGATGGTTTGTATCCCCAGTCTCCAGGGCCCCTGAGGTTTCACAGCTAGAACTGTATCTATAGCAACAACCTAGAAATAACAGCCCTATCTTTCATAATTTATGTGCAGTCCTAACAGGACCACGTCGGTCTATTTCCTAAGATCTTCATACCAGTTTTATATGACTTTCACTGAGTCAGATTTTAAATGAGATGTCCTATCAGAATCCTGTTTAATGGGATGTAACATCGTGTTGCCATGCACTAGTTTTCCTCAGGCCAAACCCATACCTTTATTAGTCAGGGGTAAAATTTTCATTTTCATACATTCATAAAATATAGCATGAAACTCAAGAATAAAATTATTCTCTGGCATTAACTGACCATGAGGAAATGGTTTCATTTCTCTCTCTCTCTCTCAATTTAATTCTTTTTTAAAATTTGTTCACTCACTTTCTTTCTTTTTTTATTTTAGATTTTGTTTATTTATTTAAGAGAGAGCACAAGCAGGGGAAGGGGTACAGGCAAAGAGGGAGAAGCAGACATCTTGTTGAGAAGTGAGCCCAATGCAAGACTCAATCCCAGGACTCCGGGATAATGACCAGAGCCAAAGGCAGACACTTTATCCACTGAGCCCACAGGTGCCCCTCATTCACTCTTCCAATCAGCAACACTTGAACAGCTTCATTGGGACAGAGTTGACTAAATACAAAGATAAATAAGACCCAGGCACTGGTCAGCTGAAGTCCATGTTCAGGGGAAAGTGAAGGAGAGAAAACAAAGAAACAATCGTGAATATGGAGTCTGTATGGGCTGGTCCTTCCCCACTGCAAGTGACAACTTAGAAGAGTTTAAGTTATAGAAGGGCTCGGGGAACTGACTGCAAATTCCAGGGGTACATCTAGCTCCATGCACATCAAGATTTAGGGGGCTGACGTGTGTCATTAGGATGCTGGACTCTCGTTATCTTTCTCGTGGCGCCACTTACTCTGAAGGTCAGTCATGGGCTCCCAGCTCACACGGCCCGTTCAGAAGAGAAAAGTTCTGTTTCCCAAACCTCCCAGGAAAATCCCAAGAGTGTTTCTGACTTCCAGCCTTCTTACCCACCATTCTTATCCCCAACCCCAACACGCATATACACTTACAGTCGGGGGGTGCAGTGGTTTGGTCAGGCCTGGAGAGTGTGCCCAGCCCTGACTGGCCAGGGGCCCTGGGACTAAAGAGAGGAATAAAAGCTACCTGCAGAGTTGGAGTGGATGGATCAGTTGAGTGGATTTCCTTTCTTAGGAAAGAAAGGGGATGATTTATTCGAGGTTGTCTGATGGGTGCTGGTGACCTTTAGTCATGTCAGTTTTATAGGTGGGAGAAAGATAGTAAATTCATTCCTGTGCATTTTAATTTATTGTTTAAATTTCAGGTAAAGGTCTTCAAAATTGGTTATGTGAGTCTGGAGTTAAGCATAGTGGATAAGGTTGGAGTTCTAAATTGCTCAGCATTTAGCACAGAAGGGGACTTGTAGCTATGAGGTGAAGCACGTTCAGAGAAAAGAACATCTAAACTATTACCACCACCACCACCATCCCAGATAATAAAAGCAGAATTATGCCTCAGTGTGACAGTCTACAGGAATAGAAAGGAGGTGCTTTTAAAATATCAGACTCTGAAATATATATGAAACTGACTTGCAAAAATAAAATGATTTACAGACAACTTTTTAGCTACAGGCTTTTTACAAAGTAAAGCTGTGTCATTTCCTTTTGCCAGAGTGTGTGGTTTGAAACATGCCTCTGGATGTTTTGTTTTGTTTTTTTTCACACCCATACCACATCCTCACCTGCTTATTCAACAAAGCATTTGGGGACAAGTCAATACTCAGTTTTATTCTGACTCTTACACAAAGGTAGGGTAAAGAGTTTAGAAACTTATATTCAATCAAGCGAGGTAAACAGATTTTACGTTCGTGATTTTAAATTTGCAAATAAAATGCAATTTCTTAATTAGCAAAAATAGGGCCCTGTGTTGCTCCTTACATTTTATTTAAAAACAGAAGCACAATTATTTTATTGTAATGTAGACTTCGAGTAGATGGTACAATTGACCTTAGAGACTACCTTATTATTTCTAGCATCTTTCATTTCTAGCATCCCTGTGATTATAATTTTTAGCCCTGAGCTGTGTTTTTATACATGGTCCAAATCTGTCATTA
>PISX010013641.1:0-56027 GCA_004024625.1 Mellivora capensis | reverse complement strand
GACCAGTGGAACAGAGTAGAGAGCCCAGATATGGACCCTCAACTCTATGGTCAAATAATCTTCGACAAAGCAGGAAAAAATATACAGTGGAAAAAAGACAGTCTCTTCAATAAATGGTGCTGGGAAAATTGGACAGCTATATGTAGAAGAATGAAACTCGACCATTCTCTTACACCGTACACAAAGATAAACTCGAAATAAAGGACCTCAATGTGAGACAGGAATCCATCAGAATCCTAGAGGAGAACATAGGCAGTAACCTCTTTGATATCAGCCACAGTAACTTCTTTCAAGATATATCTCCAAAGGCAAAGGAAAAAACGAAAATGAACTTTTGGGACTTCATCAAGATCAAAAGCTTCTGCACAGCCAAGGAAACAGTCAACAAAACAAAGAAGCAACCCACGGAATGGGAGAAGATTTTTGCAAATGAAAGTACAGACAAAAGGTTGATATCAGGATCTATAAAGAACTTCTTAAACTCAACACACACAAAACAGATAATCATATCAAAAAATGGGCAGAAGATATGAACAGACAATTCTCCAATGAAGACATACAAATGGCTATCAGACACATGAAAAAATGTTCATCATCACTAGCCATCAGGGAGATTCAAATTAAAACCACATTGAGATACCACCTCACACCGGTTAGAATGGCCAAAATTAGCAAGACAGGAAACAACGTGTGTTGGAGAGGATGTGGAGAAAGGGGAACACTCTTACACTGTTGGTGGGAATACAAGTTGGCGCAGCCACTTTGGAGAACAGTGTGGAGATTCCTCAAGAAATTAAAAATAGAGCTTCCCTATGACCCTGCAATTGCACTACTGGGTATTTACCCCAAAGATACAGATGTGGTGAAAAGGGCCATCTGTACCCCAATGTATGCAGCAACGGCCACGGTTGCCAAACTGTGGAAAGAACCAAGATGCCCTTCAACGGACGAATGGATAAGGAAGATGTGGTCCATATATACTAGGGAGTATTATGCCTCCATCAGAAAGGATGAATACCCAACTTTTGTAGCAACATGGACGGGACTGGAAGAGATTATGCTGAGTGAAATAAGTCAAGCAGAGAGAGTCAATTGTCATATGGTTTCACTTATTTGCGGAGCATAACAAATAACACGGAGGACATGGGGAGATGGAGAGGAGAAGGGAGTTGAGGGAAATTGGAGGGGGAGATGAACCATGAGAGACTATGAACTCTGAAAAACAACCTGAGGGTTTTGAAGGGGTGGGAGGGGGCAGGTTGGGGGAGCCAGGTGGTGGGTATTATGGAGGGCACGCATTGCATGGAGCACTGGGTGTGGTGCAAAAACTATGAATACTGTTACGCTGAAAAGAAATTAAAAAAAAAAAGAAAAGAATTTATCCTGGTATATTTTGTGATCTTGTTCCAAATCTGATAATCGGATTTGAAAATATCTTTAAAATATTTATATATCTTTAAAATCATTATGTTAGTTCTTCTCAAAGAACTCTACCAAAGCATCATGAGTCAGACACTTTGCTAGGTGTTCAGAATAAAACGATTAAGAAAATATAGCTCCTGTCCTAGAATCCAGAGGACACCTAAATAAACATGACAACAGATCAAATATTCTCTAGGCTTTTCTTAATGTTTCACTTCTAACAGTATTCTAGATACAGGCAATATAAAAGATTGCATCTTTAATGTCATGGTGAGACTGAAAACATTGCACCGTGGCTGTATGATGGATCAACCTTCTCCTGGAAGCTCCTGTGCAACAACATGCAGAAGTCTGAATAATGAGCTATTCCATGGCTGAGTCAATGAGAAGCCAAAGGCAGCCTGAGTTACAGCAAAAATTTTACCAGATGCTACCCCTGCTTCCTGAGGGTGAACACAGTATACAATTGTCTGGCAATTCCATAGCTTTGGCTGTCCTTAGGTAAGTTTATGTTTCTAAAATGATCATTCACTGCGGAGTTCGAAGTACAATAGCATGAATAAGAAACAATTTTTCATCCTTCCATATTTCATTTGGAGTTCTATTTGGCTCTGCTAATACATCTTTGAAAACCTATATTCTACTTTATATCATGTCTGCAACCTCAAAACTGCAAGCATGACCTTCATCTTAAGCCCAAATATACATATATATTTATGTGTGATATATATTATAAACCCTAATGTACATGTCCGTTTACATTAAAATCATTATTTACTCCATTCTAAACTCATTTCTTTAGAAATATTAGATCTCTTTTTTAAATAAAGGGATACAAATTATTTTATCACATTCTGAATGTAATTCAAGGACTGTACACTAAATATATTTAAAAATAACGAAAAATGCATTTTAAAAGTGTCCCTCTTAGAATTTAAAGTGCTTTTTTACAGATATAAGCTTACAGAGTTTTATAGAAATTCTGCTGTGTACATATCACTGACAAAACAGCCTCAGAAGAGCAAAGACTCAGCCTGCTAACTGGAAGAGTTGTTTTCACTGACTGATAATTCTGGAAAGCTCCAATATACAATAATAAACAATTATAAGAGAAGTTGAGAGGGGGCACCTGGGTGGCTCTGTCAGTTGAGCGTCTGACTCTTGGCTTGGCTCAGGTCATGATTCTAGGGTCATGAGATCTAGCCCCAGGTCAGGCTCTATGCTCAGCATAGTCTGCTTGAGAATCTTTCTCACTCTCCCTCTGTCTCTCCCACCCACGCCATGGATACAGGAGCTCTCTCTGTACAGAAGAAGAAGAAAAAGAACGAGAAAGAGGAGGAAGAAATAATCTTGGGGGGAAAAAAAGAGAGAGAGAAGTTGGGAGTAGATTTCAAGGGAAGAGAGTGAATACAGAATGAAACTGGCCAAAACTTGAAGTTTAATGGTTTAAGAGAGTAGAGACTGTGAATAACTGGAAAAAAAAATGCAGAAGAGAGAGTCATCATATTTTGGGGGGATAGCTACAATAAATGATATTTTAGAAACATAACCAACAAAATATAAAATATTACTTGAGGCACTGGTGCCAAGCTAAACATACCACTACTACTACTAATTAATAATATTACATTTACTGCTAAAATTTGGTAAGCAGTTACATGTCAGCCATTTTGTAAACCACCATGAATGGATTCAATCCTTATAACAATCTTACTACCATCAACCTCACTTTATAAAGGAAGAAACCAGAGATTAAAGAAGTAATTTGATCATTACTATGTAGCTAATTAATCAAAAAGCCGAAATCAGAAATCAAGTCACGTGTTTCCAGAAATATGCTAGACTGCCTCCTTATCTGGTAGAACAATTAGCCAGTAAACTATGGGAGTATTAACAGTAAACTGTCTCCTGTATACCTTTTTAGAGAGACATTCACAAATAGAAAAATAGAAGTTCTTTTACCCAACAGTATAAATTTCAAATTTTCAAATGGAAGAGAGAGATGCTTATAGACACTATGGATGTAACTATCTTTTTCACAAAATAAAATAGGCAAAGGTCAAAATCTCTTCAGAAACAGTATAACGTTGGTTTAGCCAAAACAAAATTTATCTAAAGCAAAAAGGGCTGATTTTCAAATTCTATGGGTTCTAAGTAAAGCAAATTATTGAGTACAACTAACACAAGCCCTGTAAGTAGTTAAACGGAGATATAGCCCAGTAAATCAGCTGTGAGGATGAGGGAGTGAGGCTGCCTGGGATCTACTCCTGGCTCCACTACAAATAAGGAGACTTACTCAATATCTGCCACAATTTCTTCATCTCTATAATAAGGATAATCATGTACTGCAGTAATATCTACCTCAAATGAGATTCAACAGAGAGTACTAAATCAATGTTAGCAATTTTTATTATTAAAATGAAGTACCTAAAACCGAGTGCTAAGTCATTTTCAATAAATGCCCTTATGCAAAAGTTCCATACACTGCAGCACTACATTTTATATATAATGAATGTGAACATAATCATTGCATAAAGATATTTCTAAAAAGTCACTAGGCATTCTATGTGAAACAAAAATAAAACAATATAAAATGACTTATCACCATCCTTTTCCTTTTCTTCCATAAAGGAATTAAAATGAGAGCACTTTGTAGAAACCAAAAGTGAAAATTAACATGTAAATATACATGGTCTTTTATGAGATTAGAGCTTCAAGTAGAAATATCTTACCATAATCTTCCTACCAACAATGTATTTTTGATAATTGTTCTAAAACAATCTCTTCTTGAGAACACTGGTTCTCCTATTTGTTTGGACGGCAATGCACAACCAAGTGAGGGTATTCTTTATGGAAACCCCAAAATGATAATGATAATCCTTACTGGCATCCTAAGAACTAGGAAAAACTTCACTAGATTACAGAGTTGCCTATATACATGCAACATATATGCCATTTTCTCCAGTATGAAAAGAATAAGCACAAACCCAGAACTATGAAAAATCTACCCAAGACCAATGTAATTTTTCATTAACATCAACTTGGTACTTGTTAATAATAATAATAGCTGACTTTTGAATACCTATTATGTGCCAAGCAATATGCCGAAGAGTTATACGTATATCTTACTTATAACTTACCTTGCTCATAATCATGAGGTATTCATTATTATTTTAATTTTGACAGTGAAACAGCAGGTGTCAAAGAGGTTAGATAAAATTTAAGTTCAAATAGCTGGTAAGCAGGAGTGAGGATTCAAACCAATCCTGACTCAAACCTTGCACTCCGAACCACAACACTAAACTCTACATGATACAATAATATCTATAAGTTTAAACATCTTACATAATTATATTCAAATTTAATACTAATAAGGAAGAATTAATATTAATCAATTTTAAGAACAGAACATGAAGTATCAATGGGAGGACCATTTAAGAACTGTTGTTGGGGATGTAATGTATGCAGGTAATTATAGTTAATAATATTGTATTTATACACTTAAAAGTTTATACACTTGAAAGTTCCTAAGAGAGTAGATCTTAAATGTTTTCAACACAAAAAGAAATGGTAGTAACATGATGCAATGGAGGTGTTAGGTAACCGTAGCATACACAAAGGTATGGAAGCAATACATTGTATATCTTCAACTTATACAATGTTATATGTCAATTTTATCTCAATAAAGCAGGGGGGAACCAAGGGGGTGAGAATTGCTGAGAAGCTCCTATTAGTTATTTACTCTGAAAATGACTCCCAAGTTCCAAGTATAAGGTGCTTTGTTAAGAACATAGCTGAAGAAATCTAGTTCTCTAAGCCATAGTTCAAATAAAGTCCTTCTTACTATGACATAAGCCAATTGTGAAGTCAATCCTTGATCAATTAACCTAACTTGGAGATATTCTAGAGAATAAAATTGAGTTTTAGGAGATAATCTAAATCCACTCTGCTTTGTTTGTAATCATTTCGGAATTCACTTACTTAATTTGAAGGAGACGCAAATGTTAGTGTTGTAAAAAAGAAAAAATATAACCCTTAGTCTTTAGTCTGATTGCTATTTGCTGAATATGAAATGAATACTCAGTTTTGTTGAGTCCTCTAACAATATTACCTTATGTCAACGATTTCTAATTTTGTATTATTATAATTAGCATATTTATACCCATAATTGGAAAGATAAGAAATTGTATAAAATTAATTCTCTTACCAGTGAGAACTGTGAAATAACTGTTCATACCTCAAACATGCCTAGTTCAATCTAACCTAAAATCTTTAATTATTCTGGAATGAATTTTTACTAAAAGACACATGTCTTAAGTCTGCTTCAGATAGCTATTAAAGACAAGAGGATTAATCATCATATTTAAAAATAATCTTAGGGGCACCTGGGTGGCTCAGTGGGTTAAGCCTCTGCCTTCGGCTCAGGTCATGATCCCGGGTCCTGGGATCGAGCCCTGCATCGGGCTCTCTGCTCGGCAGGAAGCCTGCTTTGCTTCCTCTCTCTGCCTGCCTCTCTGCCTGCTTGTGACCTCTGTCTGTCAAATAAATAAATAAAACCTTTAAAAAAAAATAATCTTAAATCAAGCCTTAAAATACATCTACCTTATAATATCCATTGCCTGGTAAAGTATTTCAGACTGATCAACTCCAAGAACTTTCTTTGCCCCAGCTTTAGCTGCAAACATAGAGAGAATTCCAGTTCCACAACCAACATCCAAAACCACCTGGTGTAATAAAAAAACAGATGTTATTGAGAAGGTCTAGTATTTTAAGTTCTATTTATATATATGACATTACCGGGAAGGAACAGACAACAAAATTTAAATTTTACAGATCAATGATAGTAGTAATTTATATTAAAAAAATCTGAAGATATCATTACAATGGGCTGTTTTAAATTCTTTTTGAGGGGGGGGAATATAAGTTCTGTGCCTAACATGGGCTTGAACTCATGACCCCAAGATAAAGAGTCTTGTGCTCTACTGATTAAGCCAACTGGGCACCCTGGTTGTTTTACATTCTCAATAGCATATCTGGCTATATTCTGCTACAATCAGATACAACAATGTAAATTAAGAGATGTTTTATATGAAATATGTAATTTGCATAGACTTCATAGGGAAGTATTCTGTTTATAATTTCCCTACTGTATGTATGCATGCTCTAATTTAGGGTTAGTAATTCTAATTTTTTTTTTTTTAAGATTTTATTTATTTATTTGACAGACAAAGATCACAAGGAGGCAGAGAGGCAGGCAGAGAAAGAGGAGGAAGCAAGCTCTCCGCGGAGCAGAGAGCCCAACGTGGGGCCGGATCCCAGGACCCTGGGATCATGACCCGAGCCGAAGGCACAGGCCTTAACCCATTGAGCCACTCAGGCGCCCCAGTAATTCTAAATTTTAGCCGAAATAAACTTTCTCAAGTTTGAAAGGCAGGAATTAACTTGAGCAGGATAAGAGCCTGATTTAATATAATTAACAAATGCTTATAAAGGAATCCTAGATGTAGAATATTGTCATATCCCCTCCAGATCCAAAATTAAATATTCAACTCATTTAAATAATACAGGTACATTAAAAACACATTGGCTTCTAGAATTCAGAACTTCAAAATATAAGTTTTAAAACTTATATTTTAAAAATGATCCTCGGGGCTCCTGGGTGGCTCAGTCAGTTAAGTGTCTGCCTTCGGCTCAGGTCATGATCCCAGGGTCCTGGGACTGAGCCCCAAATAGGGCTCCCTGCCCAGTGGGAAGCCTGCTTTTCCCTCTCCTCCCCGCTTGTGCTCTCACTATCTCTCTCTCTCTCTCAAATAAATAAAGTCTTTAATAAGTAAAAAAAATAAAAATAAAAATGATACTCATAATCATTAGTGAAAGTAATAAGAATCAAAGTTTAATATGATACTGGAGGGGCACCTGGGTGGCTCAGTGGGTTAAGCCTCTGCCTTCGGCCCAGGTCATGATCTCAGGGTCCTGGGATCAAGCCCCACACGGGGCTCTCTGCTCAGTGGGTAGTCGCCTTCCCCCCTCTCTCTCTGCCTGCCTCTCCACCTACTTGTGATCTCTGTCAAATAAATAAATAAAATCTTTTTTTTTTTAAATGATGATACTGGAGACAGGTAAAAAGCAATTATTTCTAAATCAAGAATTGCATGTTATTTTCAGGATAGTATAGTGAAACCTGCTCATCAGTGAAAAGCAAAAAACAAAAACAGGGTGCCTGGGTGGCTCAGTGGGTCATGATCTCAGGGTCCTGGGATAGAGTCCCGCATAGGGCTCTCCACTTGGCAGGGAGCCTGCTTCCTTCTCTCTCTCTCTGCCTGCCTCTCTGCCTACTTGTGATCTCTCTCTGTCAAATAAATAAATAAAATCTTTAAAACAAAACAAAACAAAAACAAAAACAATTGCTGAGGACACACATTAGGCAACGTACTCAGAGGTATACTACTCTGTGAAATTACTGAAAACTGTAGGGCCTTAAGTCTTTCATTATTGATGGTCTAAATCCTATGTACTTATCCCAAAATATGAAATGATTTCAGTATTCTGTAAATATTAGTGCAGTTAAGAGCAGGCATTGATCACAGTGATGGGATACGGCCACAAACAAGACCAAGCCCCTATCTTAAGGAAGGGGAGATTCTCTTGTGGAGAGGACCAATGAATAAACAAATATAAAATAATGTCAAGTAGTAGTGTTATAAAGAAATTCAAGCACCAGAGTAGAGGTTAGAGCAGGGAAGAGGGGATACATCTTTTCAGAATTTTAAATAGGTCTGTGAAAATGTCTCCCCACATGTGAGCACAGAACTGAAGGCAATAAAGGAGCATTCTATGCAGAGATCTGGAGAAGTGTCTTCTGGCCACGGAGGATATTAAAGGCAAGGCACGAAATACTAGGCAAAGCAAGACCAATGTGGCTAAGCTGGGTGAGAAAAGGTGGAGGTGAGGTCAGAAGTTAAGAAGGGGCCATATCACACAGAACTTTTGGATTTTATTCTGAGTAATGGGAAGTTACCATAAGAAAACCAGAACGAGAATTAAGAATTTATTAAACTGTTCAAGAATTATTTTATTCTTCAACTAAGTAATATAGTCAAATAGTTTAAACATAAAAACTATTTCTTACTTATCCTTCAAGAGACTTCCTATGCAAATGTAATATAAGACATTTTTTTCCCTTCCCCTTTTGCCCTCGCTCTGTACTGCTTTTTGTATTTAACAATGTAATGTAGAGATCTTTCTGTATCAATTTACAGAACTTCTCTCTCTCATACAGTCGTATAGAATTCCATATTACGGCTGCACCATAATCTACGGACCTAGTTCTCTACTGATGGACATAATTTAGGTAGTTTCTGAAATTTTTCTAGGATAATCAAAGGTATAAATAACCTTATACCCAACTGCATTCACACATGAGTAAATCTATCACAGAGAATATACATATTTGTAATCATGGCAGACATAATCAAATAAATTATCTTCCTTGGGGCAATCTAACCAGCAATGTTAAAGTGCTGATGTCCTTACAGGTGAGACTAGCCTATGGAACATACAATCACACTTTTGGCTATTTGCCAATCTTTCAAGTACAAAATAATAATATATTGGTCTAGTTAAAACATTTCCATTATCACAAGATTTAGCATCATTCCTTATGTTGTAGAGCCATATGTAGTTCTTTGTTTAGAAACTATCTACTGGGACGCCTGGGTGGCTCAGATGGTTGGACGACTGCCTTCGGCTCAGGTCATGATCCCAGAGACCCGGGATCGAGTCCCGCATCGGGCTCCCGGCTCCACGGGGAGTCTGCTTCTCCCTCTGACCTTCTCCTCGCTCATGCTCTCTCACTGCCTCTCTCTCAAATAAAGAAATAAAAAAAATCTTAAAAAAAAAAAAAAAAGAAACTATCTACTTATATACCTCTCCTCTATTTTTCCAGTTAAGTTTTTTTCTTATCAAATTTCTAATCAAAATTTTCTTAACAAATCTTGTCGAACAACAATTCTTCGTAAGTTAAGGAAATTAAACCTCCATAATAAAACCTGGAATGCTTCTCTCAGCGTATATTTTTTTAAGGAACTCTTGTTTTAGTAGCTATGAGAGATTTATTATTTTTTTAAAGATTTTTAAAATATATTCATTCTGAGAGAGAAAGAGAGCATGAGTAGAAGGAGGGGCAGAGGGAGAGGGAGAAGCAGACTCTATGCTGAGCATGGAGTCTGATGCAGGGCTCGATCCCAGGACCCCAGGATCATGACCTGAGCTGAAGGCAGACAGTTAATTGACGGAGCCACCCAGGTGCCCCACTCTCAGCATTTATTTTTGTCTTTTGATTCAGCTTACAGTGACTTTTGTTATGTAGGAATTTTTTACTTATAGTAAAACTCATCAATCATGTCTTTTATGGCCTCCTGGATTTTCATAATTAGACTGACCCTCCCCATCTTCCCTATTTCATCCTCATACATTTTCTTCTGGTATATTTATGGTTTCATTAATATACTCTGTTTTTATCATAGTTTATATTAAGAGGTATGGTTTCAACCTTACTTCTGTTCAGATGGCTAACCAACTGTTCCAACATGCTATTAAACAGTCTGTTTCCCTTACTAATTTGATATGTGACTGTTAAGACCTGCTGAATATCTGTGTCCTTCCAAAATTTATATGTTGAAATCCTAACCAAAAGTGATGGTATTAGAAACAAGGGTCTTTGGGAGGTAATTAGGTCATAAGGGCAAAGCCCTCATGAATGCGATTAATACCCTTATAAAGGAGGCCCCAGGACAGATTCCTCTCTGGAGGAAGAAGGCATTTTATGAACCACAAAGCAGGCCTTCACCAGACTTAGCCAGTGCCATGATCTTGGACTTCCCAGCCTCTATAACTGTGAGAAATAGATTTCTGTTGTTACAAGCCACTAATAAGTTCATGGTTTTTTTTGTTACAGCAACCTGAATGGGATCTTGAGCGTTAAGTAAAAATTATGTATATATTTTGGATTTCTATTCTGCTCCATTAGTTTATATAATCATGTGCCAGTAACTATACTAATTACAGAAGCTTTACAGAATGTTTTAGTACTTAGTAAGGCTGGTCCACTCTCTGGTCCACCCTCACTGCAGAATTTTTTTCACAGTGTTTCTGGAAAATTTTGTATATTTGTTTTTTCATAAGAACAAGAAAATAAACTTGTCTAGGCTTTTTAAAAAAACTTAGTATTTTTATGGGGATTGAACTAAAAATTCTAAGTTAATTTAGGGAAAATGGACAATTTGAGTTTTCCTACTTGAGAACACAGGCTTTCAGTTTGTTTAAATTAACTATCATATTCTTCAGATTTAAAAGTTTTTTTTTCATATTAGCCCTGCACATTATTTAAGTTTGTTCATATGCATTTTATCTCCTGTATTGTTTACTGTTATGAGTGGAGTGCTTCATTCCATTATATTTTGAAAACATAATTTACTAGAACTGTCTCCAAAAGAGAGAAAATCTAAACAGCTTGATTTTCACTGAAGCAATAAAGTTGTCAAAAGTTTACTACTTTGTGTCTCCTATCCTGTGTCCCTCAAAGAAGGACAAGGCCCGGATGCTTTCATCCGGAGAGAATCTGTGCCCCGTCTGAGTTGTCACCACATTTTAACATAACTACTTTAACAAAAAGAAGTTAAGGATTTTAAGATGGAAACTATACGTCATTGCAAACAAAACTAAAACATTTTCTTAAGTTACAAATAAAATGTGTTAACCATAACAGCAAGAAAATACTATAATAGGTAGCATATATGCTTACAGTACATTAGTTTGAAATAGTATATGGCATAAAATAAAAATGGAAAAATATATAACACAATCCTAGGTGCTAAGTTCCTAGAAACTGTCACTGAAATAAAGTATCTTCAAAATTTCAAAATTAAAAATAAAAAGTGTGGAATTTAGAAGTTTGATACTATAGTATTTGGTAATGGTGACTGGGAATATCAACAGTCACATACTGTTTATGGAAAGACAGGCTGGCAGCACTAATACCATCTGAGGTATAAATAATCTTGCTTAGTACAGAAGAATATATATTATATACTCCAATTAAAGTATGTATTCTTTTGTAACACTATATACACACACACATAATTTATATAACATGCATATATATATGTGTGTGTGTGTGTGTGTTTTAATGCTCATTTTGGAAATGAGGAACGTGAGAGAGTTTGAGAGAGAGAAGGGTACAGGTCAGGATCATAAAGTTGATAATTTGCAAAGTTAACATGCAAACATAGGCCAATCTGCTTCTAAAGCTATATTTAAAAAAATATTTTTAATTATATATTAATTACTTATTACACCTAGCTCAAAATTAGGTAATAAACTAAAAACTTAATATAATCAAAGGGAAGTAAAAATGATGAATAAACTAACATTATTTTATAAAATGTTGAAGGAATTTGATTCCTTTTTCTGAAAAAAAAAGGAGAAGGAAAAAAGTGAATCAATTTAACTGTAGATAATAATCAAAAGCATAATAAAGGCACTTAACTGTGAATTTCTTCAATGGACTACAAATAGAAATTATGAGTGCATGATAACACGATTAAATGCCACCCAAAGTTAAATTAAATCTGAGAAACCATATGGTCTCCACAGGAGGTGTGTGAATTCAAACAATAATAAGAAAGGAATAGAGGAAAGAAGGCAAGAAGGGGGGTTGAGAAAGAGAAGCAAGGAAGAAATGCATTTGTAATTATAAGCACCTTTTTGAAAAATAAATCTCTCCTATGCACTATATAATATGATATAGAAGCTAGGGTTGTATAAAGTTTGTCTACATAATACAGATAAAAGCAAACAAAAACAATGTTAATAAAACTTAGGAAAACAAGTTATGTCATACATTTAAAAAATAATTAGATTTAAATAATTTTATGAAATATTCTATCATGGCACACAAAAATCATATGACTAAATATCAAAAATAATGTCAATTAAAATATAACTAATGCATCCCACTCTAATTATTCATTCTATCCTAACATAATGGTGTTTCAAGTGCAGTGGCATAGGCTTAAGGGCACCAAACTAGGAGTAAAAACCCACAGGTTTGTTTTTATTTTAGCTGCTTGTTTTAGGGCAGGTCAATTAACCTACTGGTCTCAAATATCTATCTCAAATATCTGTGCAAAATGAGATAAACACTTGCCCTGCCTAGGTATAGGTATACTGTACAGTGACAATGACACAACATGTTTGAAAGCAATATATCAATTATCAAGTGCTACTTAAACATATGATAGTAAATTTTCTAAATCTGTAGCCATAGTATAATAAAGAAAAGTATCCCACATCACTTAAAAATATGAAAGCTTGGGGTGCCTGGGTGGCTCAGTGGGTTAAAGCCTCTGCCTTCGGCTCAGGTCATAATCCCAGGGTCCTGGGATCGAGCCCCGCATTGGGCTCTCTGCTCAGCAGGGAGCCTGCTTCCTCCTCTCTCTCTGCCTGCCTCTCTGCCTACTTGTAATCTCTGTCTATCAAATAGATAAAATCTTAAAAAAAAAAAGAAAGCTCTAGATTATTTAATATTGTTAATTACAGAAATTAAACTATGAAAGTGTTCTAAGGAATTAAAAATTGATAGGTATAATATTTTTCATCGTAGTATGTTTTTGAGAAGCCATAAATGCCAAGCAAAACTAATTACACATTGATTAACTTAAATGAAAACATTTTAGAGAAACTGCTAAGGAAAAACGGTCCCAAATTATTAATAAGCTGTTTTCTGACTTTGGCAGATTTAATGTCTTCAGTAGGAGCAGTAAGTAAAACACAAAATAACTGAAACATTATCTATTTTCCATAGGCATGTATTTTGTCTGAAAATGTGTAACAAATATATATAACATTTCTAGAATACCATTAAAATAAAAAACTAGAAGCAGAAGTGACTATGTATGTCTATGAATCCACTAATATGCATTCCATACATGTAGAAATATTCAGAATTACTTATTTCTCAGTGAATAATCTTCCAATTACAAATATTTGTGCCTTTTCAGTAGTCTTGGAAATCTACTAGAAAAGATGCTTTTAACTTACTTTCACTCAACAAATTCTTACAGTATTTATATCAAAAAGTATTACAAAAAGATGGCTCAAAAACACTGCTTTTGAAATTAAAAAAAAAAAAAAAATCGTAACACCTTCAAACCAAAAGGGGTTAAAATGACTTCATTTTACAGATGAGGCCCAAAGAAATCCACCCACTTGTCTAAAATTATTATTTATCTGGTTCCTGAGAAGCCAGGCAGGACTAATGATGCCCAGACCAGTACATGCTTAACATCTCTACAACGTATTAATGAAAAAATAAAAATAAAAATCTGGGTACAGTCTACCTACAAATATAAAGCAAAATTTTTAATAGTAACACATTTGCTTCATGGGAAACAAAATGGTTTTTAGGACATATTAAATAAATTGTTCCAGCACTTAGGTATAAATATAAAAACCATAAAAAAATTTTTAGTCTCTGCTGTAATAACATGTAAAAAGCACACAAAAAAGTTAAGTACAAAGAACTGATAAAAATCAAGATTTGAAAAATGAAATCACCTATTTGTGTATACAGGGGATCAGTAAATACAAAGAAACACATGCTATCATAAACCTTTCATCAGGTAATGCTTTGGTGAAGATATCAGAGAATCATATAAATTCCAACTGTCTAACTCAGTTAAGTCACAAGTAAAACACAGCTCTTGGGAAACAGATATGGAAAATGAAAAGTCAATCTGTATTATATTCCAAACAAAATGCAAATCAGGAAAAGGATTTTTTAAAATATAAAGATTTCTAGCCACTGCTGCAATACCACATAAAGCTTATAAAATAACCTTTGAGAACTATCTTTTAAAATGAAGGTGGAAAGGGGAATTATAAAAACCTGGTATGTTATCAATATATATGTTCTTGAAGTGGAAAGGGTGGGGGAAAATTCCCAAACACAGTATATATGCGGCAGAAATGATAATATTTTTTACTAAATTAGTGGAATAATTTCCACCAAGAAAGAACAAACAGAAAATCTCAATTTTTAGTTAAACATGCCAACACAGAAAAGGAGGGAAGGAGGAAGTGAAGAAAAAATGAAAACAATTCATAAGGGAGGAAATACAAATGACAAAAATTTCAAACACACACACACATACACAGTGTGAAATTCCACCTTTGAAAAAACCTGAAATGGTATTAAGACTAAATGTAAAACACCAAGTGTCTTATAAAGGAGTAGATGAGGTCTTAAAAGATAGCACTTAAATTCTACCTTACAATATTTGACCTTACTTATAACTTCTTAAAATTATTAATTTTTAACTAATTAACACATACTAATCACTAAAAGTGTGCTTTGGTACAGGGCTTATCTGATACATTTGAAATTCATAGGAATCACAGTACATCAACAATATGGTTTAAGCAAAATAATCTGGATAAGTAAAGTTTAACTGTATCATGTCATTGTAATTAATGAATTTCAATTTAAAAAAAATCTGTAGACTGAATAACAGCACCAATCAGCATTTCTGCTATCAGGATTCTGCACCTACAGAGAAGCGTCATAAAAGCCTCCCACGAAATAAAGCCAGAGTACACTGAATCAACTGCTAACACAATGAGACCCAAATGAGGACTTCTACCGCCCAAGAGCCTCGAGAAAGGTACAATTCTGTAGTCAATGCCACTCACCTTGTCTTTGAAGATATGTGGATTTTGATACATAAAATCTCGGTAACTTTCTGTTCGTACTTTGTCCTAGAGTGGAGAAAGAAAAACATTCTGTTTATAGGATAGACTGAAAATATAAAAATTTCTAGGAAGATATTTGTTATTTTATCACACATTGCTAGTTTGCTTGGAAAGCTAAGCTTAATTTCTTTGTCCTAAAAGAAAACAATAAAAAATAGAAATGCCAACAACACACAAAGAAAATTACTGAAAGCTGGATAAGGTCTAAATTCTTAAAGATGTACACATTTATGTCTTGACACGTGTTATCATTTCAAACTTCAACTGATAATTAAAGCTAACAGAAGCTGAACATGATGTTTTGCTCCATCAAATAGGGCCTGGAGTCTAGAGCCTGACAATGTATAGTAAAGGAAGTCTACTAGGTTAAATGTTAAAATGCTATGTTAAAATATGGGAGAAAAAGAGCCAAATCAGATAAATGTTAAAAGCTGTGGTTACATATAAAAAATGAAGCCACACAGAGTATGGTTTTTCTAAGAAAGTCACTGATCAGCACTTATCTGATTTATAATCCTGTTTTGTTTCTAGAAATGTCTGTAGTAGGAAATGATGCTTAAAAGCCTATAATCCCAAAGGTAAATCATTTGAGCCCTGCAGCTCACATTTGAGACTTCTACACTCTGGAGTCTTACATGACCTGTGACTGACGCAGGCATCGAATGTGAACATTTATTTTAGTTCATGAATAGAGCCAATTCCCTTTTAAATTACTTTAGTTGAGACACACACAGACAGCAAATTAAGCAGTAAGGGCCTCTGCTGCCAAGTAAATAAAATGAGCACAATAAAAATAGAATAGGAATTCCAGTTTTAGGTTTCACACTAGGTAAAAAGAAATGTTACAGCAAATACTATGATATCAAAATTCATGCAATCCATACTCTTCAAAAAACAATTTTAGGCCAAAAAAGCCCCCCAAACCCATATAATATCTCAAATTAAAAGCCAACTTGTTCTACTTACAGGATATAAAAAAATGCGGAACTGCAGAATTAATTCCATATCTTCTGATGGAATTATTTCTAACTGCTTTATATAAAAAATATATACCATTCCATACATTTGTCATTTTTATACTCATCTTGTACTACAGCCAGTGATTTTTGGTGGGTGAACAACAGTCTAGGAGGCAGTCACTCAGAAAGCTCTCGCCAACCACACTGCCTCACCACTGCTCCAACTTGATCACAAGCACCCGAACGCCTGTCCTAAATCCATGCACCGCTGCTCCCTCAACTACCATCCTTCATCCGGGCTCTTTCTACAGATCCATCTGCTTTCATTCATGTGCAATAAAATCCAAAGTATACCAGAGTGCCTTGGGCATAGCAGAGCTTCAGTTTAGTAACTGAAGTTTTGAAAGGAAAATCACTAAAAATGAAAACGCAAGCAAATAAAAGACTAGCACTCATAACCACTTGTAAAAATGTATTCTAAGAACATCGGGCTCCTTGCTCGGCAGGGAGCCTGCTTCTCCCTCTGCCTCTGCCTGCCACTCTGTCTGCCTGTGCTCGCTTGCTCTCTCTCCCTCTGTCTCTGACAAATAAATAAATAAAAAAAAATGTATTCTAAGAAAACACAAACACTTCAATACAAAATAAGATAATAGAAATTTTAAAAATTATTTTTTCACCAGCCTATTAAAACTAAGGAACACAAAAGAAGAATAAAATCAGAGATCTAATACTAAGAAGCAACATCATTTTTTAAGACTAGTAAAGTGCCATGGAATTATTCCTAAAAATACAAAGAAAAATTTAAGAATGAGACTACAGAAAAGTATATACTACAAATTTTATGTATATATAACAGTATGTTTTAAACGTATAGGCTCATGAAGGTGGAAGGAATGCATGAGTTGGATGGAGATACAATCAGAAGAATGCAGTCAAGAAAAATTATCTAATGGTACTATGATCTGTGATAAATGTTTACCAGGATGAGCAATATTTTTCTTGGAAAAAAAGAGTGATACATCTCAGATTTACAACATTAGTCAGGAATGACTGTTCTTCAGAAAGATAAAGTGGCAAAGGATTTTGAAAGTTCATGTAATCCAACCTTCCATCAGCTGTATCTCTGGAATTCAAAAATGTTATCTTCATCTGAACTCTAGAAAGTAAGATCATAAAGTACCTTTATTTATAATTATAATCACAACATATGCCATCATTGAAATACCTGAGACTAAGCAACCAAAAAAATCCAAATACTCTTCCCATAAAAGCAAGGCCAATTCTAAGCATAAAAATAAATCCTATCCATGGTTTCTCAATTTTAAATTATCTATAAATATCAAATGAGATTGTGGTAATAACACATCCTTAAACAGATTATGTGAGCTAAGAATTGCTTTGATAAGAAACAGAATATTGCTTGATACACAGAACATTTCCTACTCACCCACAGTATGTAAGTTAGCAAAATATAAATTGGATAAATAGTTCTTTTTGCATGGAATATATGCTTATTTCTTATGAACACTAAATCAAGTCATCCCCAAGGAGAGGTAATTACATTGTGTAACAGCTAATGGGAAGTGAGGCATGGAAAATTATATTAATAGGGATTCTTAAACAATTCTCTAGACGGGAAAAGGTAGCACTGGAAACTTCAAGGTGGAATTTCTTAAATCCATATATACATCAAAAGGACTTAAAGATATGACCAGATGTAAAGATCCTCTAGTTATGGATATACAGCTACAAATGTCCAGAACAGACATTTGGAAATAAGTAGTCAAAATGGATATCCCTGATGACTGTATCTAGGATACGTTTCTGTCCTACCTACTTGGGAGTCTCAGTAACCTTATCTGTCTGAAAACCCACACAATTTCCATACCAAAGGCATTAAAGGTTCATGGCATTTAAATTGATGGGGTGATTTAAAATGACAAACATGGGCTTAAGTGAACCCCTTGAAAAGAATTCTAGACACAATAAAATTAATTTTAACAAAGAAAACAGAGTAAATCAATTTCTCTTAAACAAACTTACTCCAACTTAAAATAATTTATCACTTATAACTGTTATTTATAATGCTATGCCATTACCCAAGTGACAACAAAAAGCACAAACTACTGTGACATGTCATTATTAGAGAAATGACATGACATTGCTTTAACAGACCCCAAGTAATTACAATTACTATTAATCAGGAGACCTCCACCCTGTGATCTTGCAAACCTGACCCAACAAAATACATACATATTATTATTAAATATCCCTGGTTATTTTAAATCTATCTGTGTCAGAGGAACATGGTCTCCAGGCTTTCCAAAATAAAACAGTCTTGTGAGGATTTAGGAATGCATTTTTTGTTGGCTGGATTTAAGAAAAGGCAGTGGCATCTAAAATTCAGAGATGAACATCTAACACTTTCTTGAAATTTTTTACATTCCAACACTTGTTCTATAGTTTTACTGAATTAAAAAATTAGATGTTACTATTTTACAATCTATAATACATAATCAAATGTGTAATTACTAGGTATGGCTATTTACTTATATTTTATATGGACATTATCATTATAAAAATCAAAATCAACCAAATTTAAAAACCTGATTTGAGGGGCGCCTGGGTGGCTCAGTGGGTTAAGCCTCTGCCTTCGGCTCAGGTCATGATCCCAGGGTCCTGGGATCGAGTCCCGCATCAGGCTCTCTGCTCAGTGGGGAGCCTGCTTCCTCCTCTCTCTCTCTGCCTGCCTCTCTGTCTACTGTGATCTCTCTCTGTCAAATAAATAAATAAAATCTTAAAAAAAAAAACAAAAAAACCTGATTTGACCAATTTAGGAAATTCTACATATCAATGATTTCAAATGTAACAAAGTTATGCTATGACAATTGTAAAAATTATTTACAATTAAACTTTTTACCAAAAAGTTATTTGCCCAAACTGAAGTCAATATTACTATTTAGAATGCTAAAATTAATCATCCCCTTTGTACATTAAAAGGCAAATGTATAATTTGTTACTATTTAAAAGTTGCTCTTGAGAAGATGAAAACCAGCAGCAGTTTTCCCCAATGTTTTATTTCAAGTAAAAGTAAAGATTTCATAAAGATCAAGAATGATCTTAAATTGAATTTACAGTGGCTGTGATGGTCCTGTAGTCTTTCCAACCCAAGATGCGTTATTAAGCACCAAAGAGATTTAAAAAGCAGTTCTAAGAAAACAAAAAACCCCCCAGTTCTCCTACAGAATATATACTAAGAACTTGTTTCATTCGGTGTTTCCTTTAGTATGGATTTGGAGCACTCTGTGCTCTTTTCTAACCTTTAGCATTTCTTCATGTATCCCATAATGCCCGTACGAGCTGAAATAAACGCCATCCTCATCTTCCTGGAGGTCTGCGATGGCAGTAGGAGATGACGAGCAGGTTCTGACATCTGCGTTCATCACAAAATCCTGAGCAAATTGTCTGTAATCAATTTGAAATACACCCTTGAGACAGGTTTATTGGACCATGAAAAAAGGAAAGGCTAGAGTTTGAAAGGAAAGGGGAGGGAGTCTGGTATGCAGTATGATGAGCCTCTAACTCAACATTCTATGTGAAGCAACAGAAGGCTCCCCCTGCTGGATCTTAAGCAACAGCATATGCAAACTCAGACGTAAACATGCCTTCTGCGAACCACAGAAACACGGCCAACGGAAGATTATAGCTGTTTGTATCTTTCAACTGAACAAAACCACATTATTTTAATTCAATTTTATTATTTCTATTGTTCTAAAATCTTATTTTAGCAGGTGAATGAATCAGTGTGGTATATTTCAACACTATTAATATTCTTTGAAACCACAATATTTCATCAAAGGGTTATATGGACAGAAAGTTGACCAAAATTGAGAATTATTTACCTACACCACCACCAACCACTGCAGCTCTAAAACTCAATTACCTCTCTGATGACAACATATTAAGTATCTATAATGTATGCACAGGGGAGAGATGCTAAGGAGGGGGGCAGACAGTGAAGTTGTTGTTGGTTACTAGATTAACCAGCATAAAATCTCAAAAAGGTAAGGGAACCACAGTCAGCTACACTTTGTTCCCTGGACATTCTAGCAAACCATCAAATGGGTACTGAGGGAATGGTAACCAACTTACAAAAATCCAATAGCTAAAGCTATACTTTGGAGAAATGCAGAATCTCAGGCCCTACTTCAGACCTCTGAATCAGAATGTACAGTTTAACAAATTCCCAAGTGATTCACATGCACATTAAATTCTGTGAAGTATATTCTGTGAAGTAAACCAGTAGAAGGCTAATTTACTCACTGGACAAAATCATCCTATATATCTCGTTTTCTAATACTACATAATCATACTTTGGTTCTTTAGAACAAAAATTTCAACACTGTATTGTCCCCAAACCTAAAAAATATTAATTACTCCCCCTTAAAAGGCTAGGAGAAAAAAAGTAAGTGGAGAAATCTATTAGATTCTATTAGATTACCGAATAATTCAAAGGAAGGGAATATCAAAGAACAAAAGCACTCAAGAGGACAAGACTCCTAGAACAATAATCACAAGTACAAAAGTAATTATAAAGAATGTGAAAACAGTAAAACCACAAAATTTTGTTAATCAACATATAAAAATGTTGCATACCGTTAATTAACTTAAAATAAATTGAAAATTAAATACCTACATTGTGCTTTCCAATACATGAAATGTTTTACCATATTCCACCTTATTATGAGCAGTATTACTTTGGGGATCTAAATAACTAATATTCTGTAAGATTGATAAATTACTTCATTCTTTGCAGATCCTCACGCACTCTAGCTAATGCAGCTTCAGCAGACAGTGCCCTGGCTTCCATATGTTTCAATTTTTCAACAACAGATGTGTTTTCACTGAGTCCATTGGGGTATGAGAATGGGACTGACACTGGTTCATAAAGATCTTCTACATCTAAAGAAATAAATGGACATTATTATCAGGCCATTTTCTGACAATGAAGCAAATATAAACATGTTATCAATAAATATATACTAAGTGCCTATTATGCAGCCAACTGAGAAATAGTTGTAGAGTACTTCTAGTTAAATAAATCTTTAATATCCAAACTGTTTCCATTTAAATTTAAAGAGCATTCTGTTAGTCTAACTTTTTCATGAGGTGGCTAAATTAACCATATATTAAAGCATTAATTATACTGAACCAAACTCAGGAAGAAGCAAAAAAATGGAAGGAAAAAGCCCTAAGATGTATTGATCACCAGATTTCTTTCAAGTACACACATTACATCTTGTTTCTTCCTCAAAACAAACCTAAGATATAAATATTTATCCCTATTTTAAGGCTTGGGAAATATAAACTTCAGAAAAATTGGGGAGCAGCCCAAAGTTACTTGGTGATTTAATAAAAAAACTAAGATACAAACCCATGCCTGCCCTCCTAGCTCATATTCTTACCACTACACTAGGTCCCTTCTCAGACTCTGAGTCTTTATCTATAGAATAACAGGTATTACATTTAGATATTCACTAAGGACAGTGTGTACATAAAGAATTCTATACATTCAGTAACTTTTTTATCCTAGGTAATGGGTAGTGTAATCTATACACCAATGTCTTATTGCTGGTATTAATGACATCCTAATTCCTAATATCAAAAGACTTAACTTTAATATCTTGATGTATAAACTCATTAACTTCCACTGTAGAACTAACAACTCTGCAAACAGAAGTTAATATATGGAGTTAGTGACTGTGGTCAAAATCCCAGTGTCTATTAATCAGTCCAATTAACGGTCAGATCAACTTAAAACAATAAAAATGATGCAGATATATTTTCTCTGCAGTACAGAACTGGAAGAAATATGGATTTATTTTTTCATATTCAGTTCTTAGTTGTGACACAGAGTTGAGAAAAAAGAACTAAGCTTAACAAATACATGAGAATACAACTTAGAGACTAGAGCCTACATCGAACTTCTGAGAGCAGTATACAATATGCCACTAATCTCCAATAAGTCTGGCAGAATACGAGTCACTGTTTTAAAACAACTATAGATTCATTTGCTATTTACTTCACCAAAAATTAATGAGAACAACAAAATATGTTAAGGGCAGTACACCATATTTCTACTTCTTACTACAACTCATTTTCAAACTTTTTCAAACTGTCTACAGGCCAGCTTATTGGTCTAAATTACAGATGAGAACTGAACAAAGGAATTGATTTCTTTGTTTCAGCAAGTATCTCAGTTTGCTTTTTGCTACAATAAAAGACAGAGTAATCTTTCAACAGTAATGATATGTAGATAATCATATAAATGAAATGCTGAAAAGGACAAAGGATTCAGTCAACATTAAGATCCATAACTACAATTTATCAAAAGTCTAATTCAAAGTCCTAAACCATATTCAGGAAGATGAATTTCCACATCTACATTCTGTCTCAGGAGGTTCAGATCACCTGGATACTTCATTTTGGCAGCTGAGTACTACCACAAAGGACTGTCAATTCATCAAGAAGGCATAACAATTACAAATGAGTATAAACCTCACAAAAGCAAAAACTGATAGAATTAAAAGGCAAAAACGGACAATTCTTTAGTCATAGAAATGTAAATACACCCCTATCAATGACTGATGAATTAAAGAAAGTCAAAAAGATAAAAGGTCAGAACTAAAATATCCAACACCTTTACTATTTCTAGACTAGTGAACCCAAAAACTGATTCTGACACTCCTGTACTGATTTTACAGTCCGTCCGTCAACTTGAGTTTGTCTGACGTTTTTTCATTATTGGAATAAAGTACAGCAGAAAAATGATGTTGTATCCTGAGTGCGTTTTTCCAAGGTGTCAATAGGACTTATTAAGGGTGATGTTAACCTTGATCAGTCAGTTGTAGGAGTGTCTGCTGGAAAAGTTAACATCTCCTTTGTATTTAAACTTCTTGGGGAGATATTCTGAACTATGCAAATCCTATTTCATATTAAATTTTTACCCACTGATCTTAGCATCCATTGGTGCATCTTTTCTACTAGTTATTACTATGGTGTTTGCATAATGGTGATTTTCTCTCTTCCCTTCTAAAATTTTACTCTAGGTTTGAGCTGCTCCTTCTCCATTTATTTATTTAGTTGATTATGTCGGTATGGATCCAGGCATATTTATTCTATCCTATGAGCTAAAACCCAATACTATCACTTTGTGTTGCTCAAATTACTCCAGCTTTGGCCATGAAGAGTCCTTCAGGTTGGCTCCTGTATTCTTGTGTAAGTCCCCTCTTCCCACCCCCACCCCCTACCTTTTCTTTTTAAGCACTTCCTTACTCTGTGGCACAAGCTGTTCCAGACTCATCTTGTATCACTCTATGCCATCCATGGAATCACCTCTCCAAATTTTTAAAAATTTTTTTAATGGACAATGGTACTAAAATCTGGGCAATAGGCACATTTACTGCTACTGGGGTTTTTCTAAGCTCTCTCAACAGAGCTAGGAAATACATGTGTGTATACTAACCCACACATGCACAGACATCTGTATTCCCATACCTATCTGCATGTATATTAAAAACTGAATTGATACTGACACCTCTGATTCCAATCTAACACTATAGGACTCATTTCATCCTTCTGTACTTCCTTATCTGACACCTCCTTCCCAACAGGAGAATCCTAGCTCTTATTATCCGTAATATATTTACTTACTTGTCCATGCTATTACAGACAATACATAGTCCCAGAATTGCTAGCTCAAACCTTAGGAGAAAAACCTTTACTGACTAGATTACAGAATTTATGTAGTCTTTTTTTGCAATATCCAGTCAAGATTTTAGTGACTCAAACAGCTCTTTCCTTCCCCACCCCCTTCAGCAGTTACATTAGTCCTGTGTTAATACAGCTGAGTTCATTCGTTAGTGTTTGTATTCCATTTTGCACCACCACTACCCTCATACCTCCTGGTTGCTTTGTTGTTTTTTTAATTACATGAAGGCTATGAGAAATAATACTTCTGTCCTAAGAGTGGGGGCTATATAGAAGGTACCGTCTCCAAGAAATGTCACTCCTCCGTTATCCCTGTTATGTCCACCCCACTGTGCCCTTCTATTGCTGTCCCACTCAATTCCATACGTGACTGCTCTCTTCAGTCTCTAGTTTATCTTTACTGTATTTCTCTTGCACAAATGAGCAGACACACGCATGTTCTCAAATCCCTTCCTTTCTTACGTGAAAAGAGTATCATACCATAGATACTCCTTTGAGCTTTGCCTTTTCTTATTTAACTGTATGTCTTGGAAATCACTCTATCAGTCAGTTCAGAGATCTTTGGGTTTTGTTTTGTTTTTTAATAGATGGTGTGGACATACCAGAGTTTACTCAACTATTCTTCTACGTATGAGCACTTAGGCTGTTGTCAATATTTAGAAATTACAATGTTATCTTGAATAATCTTGCGTACATGTATTTTCAGAATGTTGGATGTGTACCCTTAGAGCAAATTCTTATCTGTGAAACTGCTGTGTTAAAAAGTAAGGGCACATACAGTTTAGTTAGGTGTGAGGTTCAGTGGTCAATAAGCTTGGAGCCAAGACAGCACTGACCTTCTCTTCCATCTCTCTGCACCAAGGGTAGGAGCACTATTTGAGAGAACACAGGCAGCGCACTCAAGGATGTACCCAGTTCAAGTTCTCCTTTTTTTACTGGCCTCTTTGAGGGTTCCAGATCACAGTCGTGGCTTCTTCATCCAAACTCCTGTAGACCTTATTATTTACTAACAACAATAAATTCTCCTTTATTAAGCAGTTAACCCTGACAGGTACTGCGCTAATATGCATTATCTTTGCAACAATTCTACAAGGTGTCATTACCACCTTTTTACAAATTAAGGCTGAAGGAAATTAACTTAATATACCTGTTGGAGAGTTAGATTCAATACTGATCTGCACCCACAGTGACCAGCATACAACAGGCAATATCTGTTGATATAACCTCTCTCTCTTCTGAGCAGTACTACCTTTTCTACTTTTCACAAAACTTATCATATTTGACCTCATAATACAAGACAGACTTTTAAAAACAAAATACTCTTAAGACTGTGGCCTCCCTATGGGAAAGAGTCATTTCTTCATGTTTCTAAGGCATTTGATGTACTACTTTTATCCTGTAAGTGTTCAATGGATGATTTTGAATTTAGGAAGTCATGAAGAGCACTTTGGGCACTTTGTCATTTACAAAGAGATCACTTTGATCACTCTGGGGAGAAATGAGATTAGAGAGAACTTGTAAAAACAGGAAAAAATCAACCTGGGACTCACCAAATTTTGGAGCCAGAAAGAATCTCAGATGAAAACTTAGTAACAAAAAGTTCTGTTCAGGGTTAAACAGTTCCAGAATCCAACATTAAGGTCCTAACTACTACATCACAGTACCATACAACTTAATGATTGTCCTTCTCAAAGAAATGAGTAGTTTTCTACAGCTCTCACTAATCAGAGAACTGCTCAAGTCCACACTGTCAAACTTCTGTATGTGAAGGGACAATGTCCTTTTAGAATGGTCTTACTGACCTGAAGAGTGCAAATGCTTTACACCTAAATACAGTACAAATAAGGGGAAAAAAAGTATTAACCCTGATAAGTTATAACAATAAGGTATCTATAAGAAGCCAATAGAATTTTCCTAAGATCCTTGTTTAATAAGGAATGAGCTGGAGTACCCGGGTGGCTCACTCAGTTAAGAGCCTGACTCCTGATTTTGGCTCAGGTCATGATCTCTTGGGTCTTGGGATCAAGCCCCGCCTTGAGCTCCACACTCAGTAGTAATTCCACTTGAGATTCTCTCCCTCAACCTCTCTGCCCACTCACATGTACACACTCACACTCTCCCTCTCTCAGATAAATAAATCTTAAAAAGAGTAAAATAGGGAATGAGCGAGTGCACAGAGCAAATAAGAAAGTTATAGTCAAGAAATGAAAGTGGCCCTGCCACAAGGAAGGCTGTAGAATTACTGTATGTAGATAAGCCCTTGGAAATTCGAGTGGAATCTGTTTTGCAGCAAAACAAAATCTCAGTAAATTAGGTGTCTTAAATTAAGTCAATTATCTGATCTAAACGCATCAGACAAAAGCAGCAAATACTATTAAAACTACTTTAATGTTATGTTGAAGCAGAAAAAATAAATGTTTTTGAACCAGTAGATTTATAATTTTTGGTTAATTAAAAATAAATTAAAAATTCAGTTAATTTTAGTTAAATTAGCTAAACTAAAATTTTAGTCAATTTTAGTAGACTAAAATTAGTCTACAATAAAATTTATTGGGGCGCCTGGGTGGTTCAGTGGTTAAGCATCTGCCTTCCGCATGGGTCCTGATCCCAGGGTCTTGGGATTGAGCCCCACATCAGGCTCCCTGCTCCTCAGGAAGCCTACTTCTCCCTCTCCCACTCCCCCTACTTGTGTTCCCTCTCTCGCTGTCTCTCTCTCTCAAATAAATAAATAAATAATCTTAAAAAAAATTATTTTCTCAAGTGTCCCTATGTTTCAGAACATCTTATACACAGTATTAAAACAAACTTCTACCTCTAAATTTCTGTCTAGTAATGGTCACTGTAACTATCAAACAGCTTTCGTACTGAAACCAACTACCTGGTAAAGTCTTTAGAGAATTAAGGAGATGATGTATTTTCTTAGAAAACTTAACCACCATTTGCCACTATAAATGTCCCTGTGTTAAAGTAGACCCAGTAGGTTCACCTTACCAAATTGAAGTAATAGGTCATCTTCTAATACTGGCTTCAAATACTCTTCTTTCTCCCAAGGCACTGGGTTGTATATGGAATTCATATACTCAACTGTAGGATTCTGGATGTAAAATTAATTGCATGTTTTTTCATTGTATATAGTCACAACGCCCCCACCCAGCAAAAAAGTAGAAAAAGTAAACAAAAAAAAAGGGGGGGGGGGAACCATGTCTACCTCACAAAAAATCTGTATTTAAGGAGTCTATCTTCACCTGTCATTTCATTAACTTGACTGGATGACTGCTTAGATTAAGCAATATGGTTTCAATGCACCTTTTTATTGTTTCGATTTGGGGGAAGTAGCATCATAAACATTCATTGGAATAGAAGCAAAAAAAGGACTAAGTATTTGAAAAATAGAACAAAAAGACAACCACAAAAATAGAACAAAGACAACTTGAAATCACACTAGTAATTATTTCTGATTCAGGGAAATCCTGTGTATCGGTATTATCTGACACTGAATTATTTTTTCCACCTAGCACCAATTCACCTCCGGGACATAGTTAAAAATGGTACCTTACTAAGCATGGTGTGTATTCATTTACTTGGTGCTTGTTATGTTGTACTAGTTCCTAATGTCCATGATTCCCCCAGTATGATTACATAGCAGTTCTCTGTATTCTTCTAAAATCAACACCCCAATAGGCACTGTGGTATTTCTTTAGTTTCCAAACAAAACTGTAAATTAAGCTACTGACTTACCTTGAGTCTAATAAAATTTATTAGCTTAATGTATCCATAAAATTCAAGTCCTAATGAGAAAAAAAAAAGATAATTCACCTATTTTAATATGTATTTTGTTTAAATGACATATTCTATAGAGGCTTCTCTGATTAGATAATAAAATATTTCTGTTCTCTAAACTATAACTTAAAATATTTTGAATTTCTCATTAAGAATTAGAAATAGTAACTTTAATACTTCTGAGTATTTTAATTGAGAAACAGCCACATGGATAACAATTTTTAATGTTTCTCTTGCATTTCTGAAGAAGGAAATTAATTTTTAGAATTCAAATCCTCATTTGTAAGAATAATACAAATCAGGAAAATTCGGTTATAGATTTTACCAAGTGTTTGGCAGCTGATATTAGAGCCAAAAGTCTCTAAATCCCCTACTTTTAGGGTGCCTACCAAATTACAATTTTGCCTGGACATGGAGTATTCAAATTATACACTTGCTAGCTTTTACATTAAGTAAGTGATATACATTAAAAAACAATGAGGCTTGTTCTCTTTCCAGAAATGAAGCACCATTTAAAGCATGGAAAAGTAACAGGAGAGCCAACCAACTGAGTATTATTTGTTGTGAAAAATGTTGTTATGAGAAACAAACAGCATTGAAGATGTTTTATATGCATAATAGCATATAAAAACCTCTACTGGTTAGGTAAAAAAAATTTAAAAATTATAAAGTATGATTCCAATTTAGTTTAAAAAATGCACATTAAAAAAAACCAATAAACCATTCATGTCTTATAAAAGCAGCCACAGTTGAATTTATGATTTATAAACATATTTTATCACATTTAATGTCTTTTCTAGATGAGAGCAAATACAGGGACTAAAAAAACCAATTCTGTATTTAGTTAATTTTAGTGTAACAGTGTAGCTCTTTTGCATACATTTAAAGTAGACTTTAATTATAAGGGAAGTATGTTCAAACACAAGTTTCAAAAGAATCATCTAAATATTTTGTTGATCACCTTAACTTCATCACTCCTCTTTCTATACTCTTACCAAACACAACCTTTTTGCTCTGAAGTTCATGTTATGCTTTGAACTGGTAAGGTGGTTTTTTTTTTTTTTTTTCATAATGACCCACCTCCTTTCCCAAAGTCCACTTCTATGCTTGCTCTCCCTAATTCTAATATGATAAAAATGCAATCATATGCCAAGGTTGCTTTTTTCCCCCTTTTTAGTTGTACAGTCAATATAAGCTTAAATAGAATGAATCTCATCTAGAAGAATGATTTATAATTAGTCCTCCTTTGAAGGCCACTTGTCAAAAAAACTTCATAAGAGAGGTTTTTGTTGTATTTTTCATGACACTGAACTTGTGTAGGAAAGGAAAGGTCTGGAAGAATACAAAGTTTGAACTTAAATTTCACAACTAAAATTTCCTTTATTCTAAAAAATACTCACCATGTTTATGGACCATGTTATCAATATTAAATTGATGCTCAGACTTACAATGTGAAAATGTGTCTTCAGCAGATGTAAATAACCTGAAAAATCAAACCGTAACCTCATAAAATAGTCCCCTCAAAAGTCTAAACATTGACTTCAGGTTAAATACATACCCCTCCCCATTCTGCTATTTTATATCCAGTTAAGAAAAATCAAACATACCCGTAGATGAGAGAGACCCAGCATTTCTAAAGGAAATTAGTACCTCCGAGTCCCACTGTATACCCTACAAACTACATTTTAAATGTCAAAGTTAATTTATTTGCCAAATAATAGCACTTTTATCAAAAAGCTTTTAAGGAAAAGAACTCCCTTTGACAGATAGTTTCTCTCAAGAGCTGAAAATTCCCCATAGGAGATTCTTTACTGCTCTGTGTCAATGCTGCTTCCAGAGGCTTTGAACTGTGAGAGCTCAGACTGCTTTTAGAAATAAAGCATAAAATGCCATTTTTACAGCTGGCATATTCCCAAAGTGCTTACTTCAAAGATGACCCTGCAGTGTTCTGAAGTACTTGTGTTACGGACACTGTGAGGACCAAGCCTCTTCATTACCTGACCTGTGAAACTGAAGGATACTGGACATAGGAATAGAGAGGAGCTACCTACCTCCTCTGCAGGCCTAGCACCTACGCAGCCGTTCGTTTTCAACAAGTGTTTACCTTGTTGGACTTATACGGCCTATCACCAAGTACATCCCTGATGCTCAGTGAATGTTATTCTAGACAACTGGAGTGTAGTAGACATTCTGTACCCTCGCAAATGGCGCTACATGGGAGAACAATGAGGAATCAGGAGGAGCTAATATACCATGCCTCGATCTATGGGAAACTGGAAAATGTTTGTTCAAGTAACACTGGCCCATGCCAAGCAGGCCTCTTTCACACCCACTTCCAAAAGGCTGACCAGAGTCAAAGCTTACTGAGGTGAAGAGGCAGAATTTTAAGTGGAAAAAACGTGGATGTGGATATAAGACAAACCCTTTGTGAAGGAGTTACTGATACCAAAGCTTCTTTCGGCCTAAGTGAAAAGGGCATCAATTCCTTTCCCTTCAAGAGATGGCGAGCCCCTACCTAAGGAAGGGGATTCTTCACATGGCTCAAGTGGAAACACTACACCTGAGAAACTCTGTACTCGTTAATAAATTACAGAGCGATAAAGCCGGAAGGGCCCTGAGGGATTATCTGGTTTAGTGACTGGCAAACTTATCTCATTAGAATCATCTCAGAAAGTGCCTCTCTAAAAACGTAAGATTCCCAGGTCCCACGCCTGATTTAGAAGGGCGGAGGCGCCGGGCTGGGCATCTTTTTAAAGTCTCGGGAGACAAGGGTGCACCACCGAGTTCACGCACGGGGAAACTGAGGCCGGCGGGAGAGAAGCTAGCATAACGCGGTTCCCCGTTCACGGCTCCTCCCTCTACAGCTCGGCGCTTCCTTCTCAACAAACCCTCACTCCACAGCCCTGGCTCAAGGATTCGTGGGCAGGCCGCTCGGGCTGGGCTTCGGGCGAACGGACCACACGGCCCCACCGGGCTCGGGTACCCTAGGGGCGGCGCCTGGCACGGAGGCGGACGAACCTGTCACAGAACAGGCAGGGGGTCTGCTGCTTGTCGTGGGGGGGCTCGGCATCGTCCTCATCCTCCCAGGCGGCCTCGTCACCGCTGTCGGACAGCTCTGGCGGGTCGTCCTCGTCCTCCACGGCGCCCCGGCCGCCTAGCACACGCAAACGATCAACCCGGCCCCGGACGGACGCCAGAGCGAGCCGGACGCACGAGGAGCAGGGTGGGGGGTGCGCCGCCCTCCGCCCCCCGCCCCGCTCCCTCGCGGCCCTCGCCAGCGCCTCCTCCACTCCCAGCAAGGCCCCACCGTCCCGCCCCGCAACCGGGACGGGCAGTGGGAGGGGTAGGTCTTTCTCCCGCCCCGAGGGCTGCGCGCCGGGCGAGCAGGGTGCTAAGGAGCCAGGGATACCAACCCGCAGCGCCCGACGCTAAGGAGCACATGGCTGTGCTGCCCCGGAGCCCCGCGCGCCTGGGGGCGGGGACGGGGCTGGGCAGCGCGCGCGCAGCCGCCGCTCTCCGGGCCCGGAAGTCTAGGAAAGAGCGCGAGCCCGCGGCAGGGACGGAACTCGCGGAGCCTCACATCCGCCCAGAAACGCGAGAATGCGCGCGAGCGGGCTTGGGAGCGCTTCCGGCCTCTAGGCCGCGGTGGTTGATCACGCGAGTTGGGTGGGCGGGGCCGGAGCCTGTTCTCCGCTTCCTCTAGCGCCAAGGTTCATATATCGCGCGCAGATTCAACCCCCTTAGTCTGAATCCTACTTCTGTCACTTTGTAGTCTGATCTTGAGCAAGATCAAGACTTTTCACCACCTGCACTTCCTCACCTACAAAACAGGGATAACGAATGCACCAGCCATAGAGCCACTGAAAGGATAAAATGACTTAATGCGTGTAAAGTGCTTAGACAGTAAGTGTTAACTATCCTAAACAATGGGAAGCAGCTGACAGAGTGGCCCTTCCATACCTTCAGAAAGTGACATTATGGCTGCAGAACACAAATGTTCTGTGCTTCAAGCCTTCCCCCCCCCCTTTCCTAACATGTACTCAAACTGCAGAAGGCTTTGTTGGGTAGGAGTGGGCAGCAGTAATTTCTGTAGGTAACTGACCAAGCTTTAGCTCCAGAGACTAGCTCATGTTTATCCAATTAAACTGACTACCTTGGCCTACCAGACTCCACATAATCCTACCTGATTTCCATATCACCCCAACCCTTCAGCCTTTGATTTAGAGCTGATCATCTTCCCACCTCAAAGCTTTTGCTAAGAATTCTCCACAAATAAGAGCCATCATTTCTCAAGAAGTTTCCACTGTCTTTCCAGCAGCCCTCCCTTAGTTTCTTTCTTAGCATGTACCATTTGCTTGTTCGTTTGCTTGTTCTGGTTTTACCCCCAACGCTGTGTCATGAGGCCTTAGGGCCTTGTCTCTTTGCTTTCATTTCTCTGGCACATAATAAATGGCCTAACTCATAATAGGTACTTGGTAAATTTGCTGAATGAAAATGATGCCTTCTATTGCTAAACTCTTCTGAATGTACTCCTCTTATCTGTAAACTAGAGGACAGAATCTATCAAATAGTAGTTTTGAATATTTGTCCTTATACTGCCGGGATAGCTACTGGCTCCAACAGGTTAGACTTATGTTCACTGATGTATCCATACTTCCTGTATGTCCAGGAGCACTTAGGAAGCATTGAGTATGGTGAATGGATTCAAGGCCTTTTATTACCTGGGCCCATCCACCTTTTTGCTTCATCCTTCCAACATAAACTCTTTCTCCAGCATGGGCCATCTTCTCCCTGTGTGTGTAACATTTGGAGGGAAATCTGCTAAATTCCTTTGTAACACCCAGTCAACACTAAAGTAAGTAACCCACAGCCTAGAAGGGGGGACTGAGCCAGAATCTTGTCTCTTAAGTTTGTGTCTCACCATGATGCTGGGCTTGGGAAGGAGCCACTTTCCTCTCTACTCCAAAGATGAACACAGACCGACCCTCCCCCAACATCTCATCTCACTATTGAGGCCGGAACAAAAAGTTGAACATGACCTGACAGAAGGTTTTATGGGTAAGGAAATAACATAGAGAGAATAACTTAAAATGGGCCACTGGGGGTAGCTGCTTTTAGAGCCCACAGGCCTCAGGATGTCCTCATGGGGTCCCCTCACTTCATGCCGCTCTTTGGAACCCATGCCTGGCAGGAGGAATGTTCCATCTCCTTCCTAAAGTCCACATCCTAAGACCCCACCCCTTCCTAAAATATGTCTCTCTCCTGGGTGACTGACAATGGGACTGTCCAATCCCTTCTACAGATATACACCCCCAATTAAAGGGGATGGCCTTTATCCTCTGGTGTCTCCTGAAGCTTGAAATGTACCTGCCATACTACAGACCCTGTAAAAATGGACTGAATCATTCAAATCACTGTTTCCCTCAGCATAGACATTAAGACAGGTTTCACCACTATCCTTTGTTTATGGATGGAAATTAACACTGGGTGTTAATTTGACCCTCCTTCCGCATCTTTCTTTCCTTTTCCATAGTTTTTAATGTGTGGCACTTTGACATACACTCTTACTGGCTATGTGAACTTTTTGTGGTTAATCACTACTGGGATCCTAGACCCTATAAAAGAAACAAATATTTCAATTGTATTCACCCATAGCAAGTACTCATCCAGTCACTGTTAACTGGAACTTCCTGGAAATACACGGCTTTGGAGAGTGGTTAAAAATAATACAAGCTATGGGTCAGGCTGACTTGGGTTAGAATCCTGGCTTTGCCATTCCCGGCTTCAGGTCTTCAGCTTTGGTCCCAGTGAGCTTCAGGTCCCCATCTGAGACATGGGGATGATAGTGGCACCTGCAAGGACTGTAAGGACTGTGGAGGGTTACAAGACAGAGAGCTTGTGTAAAGGCTGGCACTTAGCCAGCACCAGATAAATACTAGCTCTGTTCTGTCATCCCACTGGCCAAAATGCGTATCAGCACTGACACTTGGACATTTCCTAACGATCACCCAGGACTTGGCCATTTATCTTCCTTCCTATATCTAATTCTCCCATTAATTTTACAAGCTCGGTTATATAATAGCTTTTATTATATATTGTAAAGAAGTAGTAAGGCAAGACGCCCACTGATACAAATACACCAGTTGGCAGCGGGTAACTCAAAGACACAAATGACAATTTTAGAACAGAAATCATCTGCATAACATATAAGGTTTGTGCAGACAAGCCTTTCAAAGTGGGCCTCCCCACCAGTGGCACCAGAACCACGAGGGGAAGCTTTAAGAAAAACAACAGGTCCCTGTGCTCATACACTGAAGATTCTGCTTCAGAGGTTTGAGGTAGAGCCTATGGATCTCTGTTTTTGAAAAGCTCCCTGGGCAATGTATCGATCCGTCTGACCAGGCTCCGCACTGCTGGTGCAGGACACAGTAATTTGTTACTGGATCCGGCAGCTGAAACTAGGGAAACCACAGTTAAAGCACACTGACTTTTTTTAGACCCTTAAAGTACCAATCAGGCAGTGGGTGTTGAGTTCCAGTAGAAAGCGTTTCTCCAGCGCAATCATGGTGTGAGAGAGCTATCGGCTTTCCCCAGGTCATGGATGGCCTTATTATCCAGAAGTTCCTTCTTCTTGCCACTTGGGCTCACTGCGTTGTTCAGCATTGCCCTAACCACAGTTTTCACTGGCACAGAGTGCCCACTGGCCCAAGATTCTGGTAAGCAGCCAAAGAATTTCCTAACCAACCACTCCCCTGGGCGAGATTCTTGCCTATCACACAGCAGAACTCTAAAGAGGAAAAGAAAAGCAGAGGAAGAGATGGTTTATTGTCTTCAGACCATACAGGGTTTTATGAACTGTACTGTGCCCCCCAAATTCATGTTGAAGCTCTAACCCCCAGTGAGGCTGTATTTGGAAACAGTGCATTTACGGGGTAATTCGGATTAGTTTAGGTCACAAGGGTGGGACCTTGATCTGACAGGACGGGTATCCTTACAGGAGAGGGAGAGATTTCAGATACCTCTCCACACGCACCCAGAGGAAAGACCATGTCAGGGCACAGAGAGGAGGACATCACCAACCAGGAAGAGAGGCCTCCGTAGACACGGACTCTGATGGCAACTTGACTTTGGATTCTACCCTCGAGAATTGTGAGAAAATAAATTTCCGTTGCTTAGGCCACCCAGTCTGTGGTGTTATTCTGTTACGGCAGCCTGAACAGATTAATGCAATGGGTGAAAGGTTTTATTTGGCGAATGAAGATTTTTTTTTTTAAGGCAGCAAAAGCGACCCAGGAAATTCCAGACTACTCTGAACCTAGCACCAACAAATGGTCTACCCTTTCCTTCAAAGCCAGAAGGCATGTTCTTCAGAGCAGCAATTCAACTCTAACCAACTTCTTTCATATCTTAGATACCCTACTTGTCAGCCTCTTCACATGAAATAACTTCTAGGGAATAACAAACAGTAGTGTACTATTAGGGAGTATGAATACTTACCCAGCCCTAAAGACAGAGTAACAATCAAACTGTAATTCTTCAACCTTAGCTTCCACTTCTCCCTGTTAATAAAAAGCACTCGTATTTAATCAAGAAGACCAATTTACTGTAATGCTTATGAGGGAATAAGTTGGGGGTTTGAAGATAATCTGCTTCTGTGGGTCTCAACAATTGCAAATATTGTTATCTGGAATTTTTGAATCTGGAAAGTTAAGGCAGAGATCGTTTATCCTGATAGGCAGTAGAGAGTTATAAAAAATGTCCTGAATGAGAGGATGGTGACCTAGTCAGCCCGGCCTCTCATGTGACTGATTTTAGAACAGATCCAGAGAGTAGGTAAACTGTTAGGAGCTCAACCATCAGTGAGTAACTTCTCCTTGGTCTGGAATTAACATTGCAGGCTGATGAACATCAACCCTTTTTTGGTTTCTAGATAGTTCCAGTGGGTCAGAAGATGCACAGACTCTATTACTGTCTTCCTTACAAATCCCATCAGATTTCAAGAGACAGATTACATCTATACGATGGCTTTAAATTAAATTTGTTAAACAAACCATGAATTTTCATGCCAGGCATCTCTAAGAACAGAAGTGCCAGAGGAGCTCAGGCCACAGGGACATCTGAAGGCCTTGTGAATTCAGTGGCATGCTCTCCTCTTTTTTGGCCTGTTCATGCTGTTCATTTGGTGCCTCACCTGACACATCACATCATCTTGGGTAGCTTTTTAAAAAATTCATTAAAAGTTAATGTTTTTTAGTATATTCACAGATATACTTCACCACAACCTAAGTTTAGAATTATTTCTTCACCCCCCTGCAAAAAGCACTACACCAACTAGCACTTACTCCCATCCCCTCCCCAAGGGAGGGAGGGGATGGCTCCCCGCTAGCCAACCATTAATCTTCCTGTTTCTGTATTTGCCTATTTGGATATTTCATATACACAGAATTCTACAACTTGTGGCCTTTTTTGACTGGCCTCTCTCTTTTAGCATAATGTTTCAAGGCTCACCCATCTTATAGCATGGATCATGCCTTTTTATAGGTGACTAATACTCTTTCCTATGTATGTATCAGATTTTATTCAACCATTCATCAGCTGATGGATATTTGTGTTGTTTCTACTCTGGCTATTGTGAATAATGCTGCCTCAACCATTCATATGCCAGTGTTTATGTGGACAGATCTCTTAGCTTTTATGAAGAAAGTTCTGTCTCTATTAGCAGGGTACATAGAAGAGTTAACATAGCAGGCGGACACTGTTACCTTAGAAAGGCCTGCCTGCGAGGTGACCTTTGGTTTGTGTCTGGGAACTTGGATTTCCAGAGTGTCCCCGTCATTTCCTAACTGAAAGAGTGGTTTATATTGCCTAAGCTATTTGTACAAATTATGTGGCTTATGCTGAACACTTGCTTTCCCTCTGAAAGTTTATAATTTTTTTTTCACACTCAAGGTGCCAATGTGATTGACGGATTTCTCTCATTTCTCAACACTCATTGCTGAAGAAGTTTAGCACGTGTGACTCTATTGAGAGAAGACTCTTGGAAGCTCATACCCATTTCCTCCGGACTTCACTCCATGCACTCCTTCTCTTTACTGACTTTGGGCTTCACAGCCTTTTATTGTAATAAATCATAGCTATGAATACAACTATATGCTGTGTCTTGCAAGACCTTCTATCAAATTACCAAACTCGGGGCTAGCCTTGGGGAATCCCCAAACAAGCAGATTAGAGTTACCTTGAGGACAAGAGCCACAACCAATACTACAATATCATCTACTCTGGGAAAGTTTAAGAATCACGGCCTCAAAGTCTCTTCTAATACTCAGATTCCATGCTGCCATTCAAGACCAGAGCTGTCACAACTGATTTTGTGATCATCAGATAATCAACACAGGGAAAGACATTGGATTTCAAATCACTCCTGTTTACTAAATATATCCATGCAAAAAACAGTACCTGCTGCTATTAAAAAAAGTGGATAATATAGTGCATTTCTGTATCACTTAGCATTTTACATTACTTAGTATTGCCAATTAGCCAGGGTTCTCCAAAGTATATGAAAGACAGAAACGTGCACAAACCTTAACTTGCAGATATAAAAAACTGCTTGACTTATCAGCTCCCTTAGAGGACAGCAAGTTAAAATGTTTGCACCCTCCAGCTTTTGCCAGCTCTGCAGACTTGAGGACATAATCTCGATCGACACGAACAAATCCTTCCTGAGGAGGAAAAAGGGTATGAATTATTTCCAAAAAGCTATGAGTTCATCTCAAAGATGACTACTCAGGTGGGCGACAGGCTAGGAACTAAATAAAATGCATCCAAGCAGAGGCTCCGGGAAACGCTCCAAGCATGATTCTTAGGATAGACAGACCAGCTGTGGCAGCAAGGCCAGTGAAATAATAAGAACAGTGACATTGAGACACAAACACCAAACAAATCTGCAAGAAATAAAAGGAATAATAAGACCAGGCTAAGAAATGGCTTGAAGTCACACATCTCTTTGTCTTTAGTAACTTTCCGATTCTCAATTTTCTCTGTGTCAGCTCTAAATGGGCAAGGGTCTTGGGGCATAGCTGAGAACTCTATCCAGGCACTATCAGAACAAAGTCTATTTAATTTCCCATTTTTGTGTATGTTTTACAACATACTTCATATACCAGGAAAGAGTGAGTCCTCACTTTTTTTTTTTTTTACTGATGGGTATATAATCAAGAATGTTGGGGCACCTGGGTGGCTCAGTGGGTTAAAGCCTCTGCCTTCAGCTCGGGTCATGATCTCAGGCTCCTGGGATCAAGCCCCACATCAGGCTCTCTGCACATCGGGAAGCCTGCTCCGCCCACCCCCCCTTCTCTGCCCGCCTCTCTGCCTACTTGTGATCTCTGTGTGTCAAAAAATAAAAAAAATTTTAAAAAAGGATATTTTGGGACCCCTGGTCTAGACTTAGTCGGGTGAGTGTAGGAGTAGGGTATTTCTTCTTAATTCATATCTCAGCATTAATGTATGCTCAGCACATGACAGGTAATCTCAAAACATTTGAACAGATGAATAAAATCCAGTTTAAAAAAAAAAAAACTAAATGGCAATAAATGGGAGTGGGGAGAATGGCACAAACAGTAGAATGTAAACTCACTTCCAGGGCCTAATGGAGGGACACATGCCTGTAATCAGACAAGGGAAATCCAGAAGCAACAGCTTCTCAGGACCACCACCAATGCTGGCATCCTCAAATTCCAGAGTGCTGGAGAGGAGTCTAAAGCCTAGTAAACTTTAGACCTACAACTACATAATGAGGTTTTCTATAAGGACGATTCCAAATCGGAAGACTACGTTACCACTGTAATGATTTTTTTTTAGTTTAAGATTTGCCCTAGGGGACTTATTGATCCTAAATGTTTTATTTCATAAGGAGAGGTGGGTCTTGCACCTCCGGAAACACCATATCCAAGCGCTTCATTGGGAGATGTGAAAACATGGGCCAGTGATCTGGTGAACGTCTGGTCGGAAGAGAAAGCTGAGAGCGGAATGCTGATTCTTGCCTCTGAGCCATGCTCTCCATTGTGCCCATGTTCCTGCTCATCTCACACTGCCTGCAGCTAATGCAGAGGGCTCACTCCTAACGGGGGTGGCCCCACAAAGATGTCTGTGTGCCGATCCCCGTACCTGTGAATACGTTATACAGGTTATAGGTTATAGGAATAGGTTATACAGCAAAGGGAAGTTCAGGCTGCAGGGGGAATTAAGGTTGCTAATCAGCTGACCTTAGAATAAGATTATTCTGTGTGATCCAACTGGGCCCAATGTAATCACAAGAGTCCTTAAAGGTGGAAAAGGGAAACGGAAGAGAAGGGATGAGCTATGCAGTGTGAGGAGTACTCAGTCCCCTGTTCCCCGCCCTGAAGATGGAGGGAGGGGACCGCGCACCAAGGAACACAGGCCGCCCCTAGAAGCTGGAAAATGTAACAAAATGGATTCACCCCCCCCCCAAGCCTCCAGAAGGGAACACAGCCCTGTCGACCCCTTGATTTTACCTCAGCAAAATCCATGTTGCATTTCTTACTTATAGAACTGTAAGATGATACATTTATGTTGTTTTAAGCCACTAAAGTTGAGGCAATTTGTTACAGCAGCGATAGGAAACTAATCAGATTTCAATTTTAAAACAACAGGCCCAAACTTTTCCAGATTTGTATGGAAGTCAGTCATAAAAGAAAAGTAAGCATATTGTAAGTATAGAGCTCGGTGACCCTCTGTAGCCAACCCCCAGATCAAGAACTAGAATGTCGGGCACCTGGGTGGCTCAGTGGGTTAAGCCGCTGCCTTCGGCTCAGGTCCTGGGATCGAGTCCCGCATCGGGCTCTCTGCTCAGCAGGGAGCCAGCTTCCCTCTCTCTCTCTCTGCCTGCCTCTCTGTCTACTGTGATCTCTGTCAAATAAATAAATAAATAAATCTTAAAAAAAAAAAAAGAACTAGAATGTCACCCTGACCCCAAAAGCCTCTCCCGTCCTCCTCTGTCAGCAGTGACAGTATATGTTTAACCACGCCCGCTACCTGCAGGGCAGTGTTAGGTCTCACTTGACGTAACATAAACGTCACTGGTCACCGCACGTCACCACCCCTTTTTCCGTGTTGTACACGTGCACGTTTGACCCTCACAACAGACTCGCCTACGCGCGGACTCCAACTCACGGCACTGCTCTTTCACACCTGTGTGAAGGAAACCATGGTTCTGCCCTGCCCCTCAGAAAGGGCCCTGAGTCTCCTCAGAGCCAGTCTCCGAATTGAGATTTTACATGTGCTGAAGGAATCCCCAAACTCTGATTCCGAGAACAGGTCTGTTATTCACAGTGAAATCACAGCGTTGACTAGCGAAAGTGAAATCAATTCCTTTTCATTGTTGCTGCTGTTTTAGCCCTATTTCTTGGAAGCGTCATCATAGTTGTCTCTGTTAAAATGCTTTTTTTTTCTTTCATCAGCTTCTTTAAAAAATAAAGGAAAGATTCAGCCAATCACAAGTCCCTGGACCGACACTGTCTCTCTCGCTTAATCCAGGGCCAGTAAAGGGATAATTTGATTAAACTGAGACCCTAATTTATTTGGCTTTAGTTCTGGATCAACCTCTTCTTAATAGAGTCCTGCCATCTCCAATTGTCTGATGAAAATTAAAGTGACATAAATGCCATGGGACTTTTTCAATCTGGTTAGTCAGCGAGAGCACGTCAATACCACCCTAGCCATCAGACTCTGGCGTCCTTCCTTTCACGGGCCTGGCTAACAACTGACAACCGCTCCGTGAAGGACGAGCGCCCACGCTGCCGTGCAGACCCCCACACTGGGCCCGTCATCCCTGTTCAATGGGCCCTGTTGACGAGGTGCCCATACCTTTCTCCACTGCTGTTCTCTGGACAAAGCTAAATATTGTTTTATTAGCAATCAATGGCTGTTAATCCAAAATGATTTCACAAATCCTCTGAGCCCCCAAGCTGATTATAAATACGCATTTTTTTCCAAGCCCACAATTTTTGAATTTCACTTCCCCCCACCCTGATGCATGGCCTTTTAGCTGGTGAATGAAACTCAAAAGCAGAGGGGTCAACGGCTTTCAAGGACTTAGAAACCAAACTTAAACGTGGATCCTGGTGACAGACTTGGAGATACCAACACACACTAATTTTCTCTGCAGTGAGGAAGAGTCCATTTAGAGATAGAAGGAAGCCGTCTTTAAAATCTTAACATCCTTTCTTGTTCTCTAGCAGTGCAGATAAAACAAAAACAACAACCACAACAATAGAAGAAACAAGCTAAAACAAGCTATTTCATATCCCAGAAATGCAGTTTTCATGTGTTTTCCCAGAAAAACTATATCTAGTTTCCCAAACCATATGGCAAGAGAAAAGATATCTCTTCTGAGAGCATTGCAACCATTCTGTTGCAGTGTCTTTGATTCTTTACTCAGTGTGTCTTATTTTAAGCTAGAAATCAGAGTTTCTTCTAGAAAAAGGAATTGATTAAGTTCCTACAATAAGTTTCCTTTCCTAGCACCCGCTCAAAAGAATAAACACAACGTAATACAACTTGGCAGACTCTCTCCACAGGCTCCATAAACATCATTTACTCTTTAAATCTTATTAAAATCCAAACTACTAAGTATTTCTTCTAATCTTCTTTACACATGCCTGTAAACTAGGAACACACCAGCTTACAAACAACTTCTCCTAATGAGGTATTTCAGCACTGACGGGCATGACCAGAGAGGCCCCCACAATAACTCAACATCCGGGACTTCCTTTTCCAAGGAGGAAGGATCTGTCATTCTGTAAAGGGGCGCATTTAGCCACATTCCTGCTTCAGATTCTTTCTGCTTTACTCCCATTTCAATCCAGCCCTATAAATTAGACTAGAAGACAGAGATGGAGACAAACAACAAATGGTATAATCCAAGACCTCGTTTGTTGGTGTTTCTGGAGGGCATCTCTCTATTTGATGTACAGTGGTGGAACCAAGATCCTGGTTAGAGAAAAAGCTCTGGACAGAAAAAGAAAATCAAACAGATAACTGAGATTCCTGAGATCATCTCTATGTTCTCACAAAATGTTTCCATGTGGGGTCTTCTCTTCTCTGGGTGATGGAAGTCAAAGAATTCTGCAGACTAAAGGGGGTCTCAGTGGCCACCTCCTTCTCAGTACTGACCAGGAGGCACTGGCCCATGGGAGCGACCCAGCACACCCAAGGTCCCATGGCTATTTGGTATCCAAACACAGCCTCAAGCCACTGAGGGCCCTATGACTTCACAAACCCCCTTCTATACATCGGATCAAATGGTACACATTACAACAGGAGGCAGCAAGCTTTTCTCATAAAGGATGAGAGAGTAAACCCTTTCAGATTTGCAGGTTTCTGTTACAGCAACACAGCTCTGCCATCACGGCAGCCAGAGATAATAAAGTAATGAGAGCAGTTGTGTTCCAATAAAGCTTTATTTATCGATACTGAAATTGGAATTTCTTAAATTTTCACATGTTATGACATATTATTCCCCTTTTGACATTTTTCAGCCATTTGAAAATATAAAAACCTTCTTAGCTCCATGGGCTATACAAAAACACATATGCTGTATGTGGCCCACAGCCTTGGTCCACAAACCCCTAGATTTGAAGGATGTTTCATTAGAATCAGAAGTCAGAAGACTCTAACAAGGCCTCATAAATGTTACAGTGGCTGCGTTAGGCACATTACCGGCATTGTCCATTCAACAGACTCCAAGAACCTGGACTGCGAGAAACGCAATGGAGAGGCGAAACCTTATGACACCACCTCGAACTCACTAACCACATCCTTCTCTGAATACAAATAAGGGGAAAACGCTATTCTCAGTGACATCAGCAAGTTTCTTCTCTACGCCCCAGGCCAATGTAGCTCTGGTCTTCAAAGGGTATTGCATGCAACCTTTACGAGCACACAAGTTGCTTCTTAAAGCCAGGTGAAGGCCATCTGGGACTCCAGTACATAGAAAAGCAGCAGGAGAGGAAGACTAACACACCCTAATGCCTCTCGAAAACAGCTCCAACAAGAGGATGGTTGGCTTCATCTAAATCTCCCAAGATGCTACAAATAGTTGCCAAATTTCCAGCCTTGGAGTTTTGGACCCAGTAGATCTGGGGCCAAGTAAGGAAGCCCCTGCACGGACTGGAGAGCTGGGGCCTGTGAATGTGAGAAAGATCAGCATCTAACACGATTTAAAGAAATTGTTTTCCAAACAGCTGAAAAGGCCAACAGACCTATCCCTACACCGGTTTCAGAGGAAATCTGAGAAGACTGAACTTTATGGGTTGTAATGTTTTCCCTAAAACTCCCATGTTAAAATCATGAGTTCTAGTATCTCAGAGTGTGACCTTATTTGGAAATGGGGTCATTGCTGATGACATTAAGTTAAGGTGAGGTCATACTGAGTAGGGTGGTTCTTAATCTACTTGGACTAGTGCTGTTGTAAAAAGGAGATATTTGGACATAGCCACATGTACCTGGGAAAAATACTGAATGAAGAGATATAGATAGAAGGAGGTCATCTATGTCATCTATGAATCAAGAAGAGAAGCCTAGAAGTTCCTTCCTTCCCACCCCTCAGGAGAACCAAAGCTGCCAACACCTTGATCTCAGACTTCAAGCCCCTAGAGCTGTGAGACACTAATTCCTGCTGTTTAAGCCACCCTAGGTATGGTGCTTTGTTATAAGAGGTCCAGCAAATTCACACACTGAAGATCACAGAGAAACAAGATGGCTACTCAGAGGGTATCAATAATGAGACAGAAACCCAGAATTTCTTGATGTTTCTATACTGGAAAGTCCTATTGCTAAGGAAAACTGTGGGATGTTCCAGTTATAAAATAGCTCCAGAATGACACCAGACTTGTACCAGCTTCTCAGTATCTACCTGATGAGCTCTTTTTCTGTAGACAGGGCTGCTGACTCAGAATACCAGTAGGATGAGTTTGGAAACCCACAGTCCCCATCAAACAACTATTACTACCTAGCCACCTGTGAACTGTCACCTCTTTTGAATTGCCTAAATTTATCACAACCTCCAAATTTTGTATTGCATCCAACCTAAATTAGCATCAAATTTCTTTAAAAATGACTTTCTGGAAGAAATGTCAGCTTACTTTCTGTCACTATCCTCTTGAACCATTTAAACCCCAACTCATTTCCGAGATTACATTTGGCTTACTAGTTTTTTTCTCTGCTTACCCATTAATCCTTTTATCTTTTCAAACTGATTTTGGAAAACACTGATTTTGGGGCCTGAGGGGTGGGGGACCAACTCCATCTTAAAAAAAAATAGTCTTGAGAGGGAAGACATCAGATTCCCCTGATTAAAATTGCTTTACACAATTTCAGTGCAACAAGGCAATTTAGACTTTTTCTTGGGGCACCCTATAATGAGATTCGCCTTATGTCATGAAAATCAACTGCTCTATGCCTAATGCAGTGGTTTTTATTTTGCTGAGTCACTGCCCAAATCAGGCTGGCACTTGAGACAGTTCAACTTGCGGTGTATTAGAACAAAAGTTTTTCAATGCTTTTTGGAGGGCACACTGCTTGTGACTCTCCCTGGGACAGAAACTATACTAGATGCTGAGCAGGAAAATGACCCTTTCTAGGAGACACAATGTGCTAATTCCTGGGAAATTAAACTTCTCTATAATCCAGACTTCCCAGCACAGAGCTCAAAACCCAGCTGGGTTCCAAAGTGGACATGACAGAACCGCAGAAGATTTGGAAATACATCCCTACCAAAAGCATAAATAGAATTATTCTTTGAATCACCAACAGGGCCAGAGAAATACATCTAAGCTGAATTCCTTAGTTGGTATGAACCAACAGTTCTTAACCACATGCCCTCCTAATGATTCTGATACACGGGCCTGTTTATAAATTTATGATAAGGCCCCACGGCAGCATCATGGTCCTGCATATTTAATAGACACATTTAGGCACCTATGTGGCTCAGTCCGTTAAGCATCCAACTCTTGCTTTCGGCTCAGGTCATGATATCAGGGTTGTGAGATCGAGTCCCACTTCGGGGCTCCGCAATGGGCTCGGAGTCCGTTTGGGAATCTCTCCCTGTCTTTCTGCAGCTCCCATCTCCCTCCCCCACCACTTTCACTCTTGCACTCTCTTAAAAATAAATAAATAAATAAATAAATAAATAAACACATTTAGCTCCAACAATCTTCTGCCAGAGGAATAAACTATAGTCGAGGTATAAATTAAGATGTATTAACACTTGCTGAGTATCTACATAGTAAGTGATGATTTTTTTTTAAGATTTTATTTATTTATTTGACAGAGGGAGAGATCACAAGTAGGTAGAGAGGCAGGCAGAGAGAGAGGGAAGCAGGCTCCCTGCTGAGCAGAGAGCCCCATGAGGGGCTTAATGCTATGACCCTGAGATCATGACCTGAGCCGAAGGCAGAGGCTTAACCCACTGAGCCACCCAGGCACCCGTAAGCAATGACTTTTAACTAGATAGTAACCTGGACTTCTGGACAGAGGCCGATGTGATTTAGAACACCATTAAAAAGAAGATAAAACGTGGATTAGAACAGTTCTGCGTCAGTTAGCGCTGAATCACCACTAAAGGCTGCGTCATCGCTAAAGGCAAGCTGAATCGTGCCTCTGTTCTGATGTTTTGTATCTTAAGTTTAAAACTTGGCATGAAAATAGGTTGATGTAAATCATTCATGTGAGAGAGAACGCTTTAAGTTTAAAACATTTATAAGAAAAAAAAAAGCTTATTGGTAACAGCATGAGCCATTTACTTTTACTCAGACATAATGGTTTGCCTTAGTCAGGGGATGTAAAGACAGCAATATTTGTAAGAGGCAAGACCTTGTAAATATTTATGATGTCTCCAGCACGAAGGCCTGAACTCAAAGGTTACTTTGAAGGAAAGATGAATTTATCAGTACTATTCAAAGTACAGCAAAGGCTACGGCAGTATATGAAATCATAAATGATAAGAGCTTATTACATGTAAGCACTACAGATGTAAGAAAAAAGAGTAAGCAAGAAAGGAATCGTTGACATTACCAGCCAGCAAAAGAGAAAGGGGTCTATGTCTTCCTTACCGCCCCAGCCTTTTTTCTGGTAGTACCCAGGCAACAAAATCCAACATCATGACCTTGAAAGGCAGAAGCATAGTCATCCAACTTCTCAAAGTCCACCACTTCTTGATTCTAGACAATAAGGACACAGCTGTATATAACTTGATGTTATTAAAAAAAGAGGGGGAAAATACTCCTCTAGATTTAAAGAATAAATTACAGAACATTACTGAACAGGCTGCTCATTTATCACCAAACTTTGCAAGCTCTCTGCTCTGGCATCTCTTTCTCCTGCCATTCTTCTTCTATCTTTTCCATGCAAGTCTATTTAGTAGAGCAGATTCCTACGGCATGAGAATCATAATTGCACAGAGTGCTTATTTCACCTAGTAAGAAACCTCTGATAGAGCTAGAGTGGCACTGGTGCAGAGTGGCAAAAAATTGGGGTATTAGATATTAAGCATGGATACACTTAATAATTTACACAATATTAATAAGGTACGGGGTAGTTTTTAAGACTTATGAGCAAGTAACTGTTACAGGTACTGTTCACCAAATGGATACTTTGCTGGGAGACAAACCAGGTTTAATAATATACTTAAACAGAAATTAAGTTAAGGAAAATGCATAATCATATTATAAAAATTTTTTGCAAGCTCATTTTTTTCCCACTAAAAAGCAATTATCTGAATTCAAAATCAGCAATGCACTTGTGTGTCCATGGTACACATAACTGGACCATAAGTGATTTGGATCCATAAAGTCAGGTTCAGTTATAATTTTCTTTCTGGAAACATAAAAGACCTGTCTATACTACCAGGAGGGAAGTACAATGTCAGGGCAAGTAATGGTGTTTGGAATCTCAAAGACCTAGGTTCAACTCTTGAGCCTGCTACTTAGTTAGCATGTAATTTTGGTCAAGTTATATGCCTCAGTTTTTCCAGCAATAAAATGGGAATGATAATCTTTCCTTCAGTCCAATTCATGTATCACCTGTGTTAGAATCAGCCAGTGAGTGCTTGATAAAAGGGCATATTAGGAGGTGTCACACCAATACTTCTGAAGCAGAAAATGCATTTGTTTAAAAAGATTTTATTTATTTATTTGACACACAGAGAGAGTGAGTGAGAGAGGGAATACAAGCAGGGGTAGTGGGAGAGAAAAGCAGGCTTTGCACTGAGCAGGAAACTCTGATGCAGGGCTTGATCCCAGGACCCTGAGATCATGACCTGAGCTCAAGGCAGATGCTTAATGACTGAGCCACCCAGGCGCCCCAGAAAATGCACTTTTAATAAGCACCCTAAGTAATTCTTGTGCTCACTCAGATTTAAGAACCTCCATGTAGGGATGCCTGGGTGGCTTAGTCAGTTAAGGGTTCATCCCTTGCTTATGGCTGAGGTCATGGGGAGTTCAAGCCCAGTCTAGCGGGGAGTCTGCTTCTCCCTCTCCTTCTGACCCTCCTCCTGCTCATGCACTCTCTCACTCTCTCTCTCTCTAAAACAAACAAATAAATCTTAAAAAAAAAAAAAAAAAAGGAACCTCCATATCACTTCACAAGTTTGTTGTGAAACTTAAAAAAGATAAGATTGAGAAGTTCTCATCATCCAGGAATTCAAATAAAATGTAGTTTTCCTTCCCTACCATCAGCTCTTTCAAAACGATTTTTCTGGCACTGTGAGCATGCTGAAGAAAAATATGTCCCCATTAAGTGCATAACCAAAAGACATGCCACCAAAACTCAATTATCAAAGCACAGAACTCAGTATCAGTTTCTAATTACCAGAGGTATTTGACACACTCCATGAAGCCAGATGTGAAGACCACATATGAACTAAGTCTGAGCAAAGATGTCCATTTTAAACAGAAAAGTCCTGATGGACACAGAATAGATGTAAAATGACCTGACCATGGACCTACAGGGGTTAAGAACATTTATTTGTGAGACCACTTGTTGCTTGGGATGTTCCACCCGTGAAGCCTGTGGGACCAACTTCTACAGCTATGGGGGTCTCAGGATCACACTATAGTTTAATTTACTGCATTTCACAACTCCCTTTACATGGGGAAAGGGATCTCCACAGAGCTCGGACTGCAAATATTTAGGGAAGTCTGGCATATCCTTTGGTTAACCATGAAAGTGTGACAATGAAGAGAGTATTCCACTTACAAGGCTACAGCCCTGGGAAGTTAGGTACGGCAATTCTTGTAGGTGAATAATCTCACCTTTATTGCCAGAGACCTTGCCTGCAATTAACTGACATTAATACTGAGTGGGCAGGTAAATAAAACAGGCAAAATGGGTGAGAAAATGGCCCCAGGTTATCAGGCAGTCTCCAGAACCCAGCTTGAATGGCTCTGAAAACTGGCTCTTCTGTCTTCTGAGACCTCATTACAAGCCAGGCTGGCCTTATAGGGGTCTAGATGGAGAGAAGGGCTTTGCCCAAGGTCATACAGTGAGTGGGGAGGCCAACCTGGGCCTGTAACCAGGACTCCAGCTTCCAGGAAGGGCTCTCACACACCATTCTGGGCCACACTGTGATCACCTCTCCTCCACCACAGGCCGGGAAATGTTCAGCCTTTAGACAGGAACATATGTTCACTCCGAGGAGTCACTGCTATTACATTTTTGAGTCCCAGCTCAAATACCCACCACATTTTTATAAGCATCCTCATCGAAGGTGAGCTTTCTCCGGCCAATGAGCGTGACTTTGGAAAACAGGCTCTGGTCCAAGATTTCTTTTAAGAGCACTCTGCCGGTTTCTCCGCTGGCGCCCAGAATAAAGACAGATTTATTTTGCATCCTGAAGTCTTCCCGAAGCTTCGGTAGTGCTTCAGTCTCGGCCATGCTGCAGAAATAACATCGATCGCTGCTGGTCTTGGGATGTTTAAGGGATGGCCCTTGCTTATCCGGGGTAACAGTGGCGGTTTATTTGCTCTGGGAAAAGGTATGTTATTCTCCGCAGTCTGGGCCCAGGGGAAAGTGCTGAATCACCCGCAGGGCGTGGCACCCCGGCCATCGCCAGAACCAGAGCCCATCTACACCTCTGAAGGGACCCTAACAGGAGAATGCGCCCAGGCTCCATGGCACCCAAAGGCCTCGTTCCCGACGCTACTCCGGGTTCCAACCCCATCCCTCCTCCCCCCACTGGGGTGCAAGGGCCCAGCTCGGTCCCCTGCGCGGAGGGGTTACCTGGAGCCAGGCCCTGACCCCGCGTCCTCACGCCTCAGCAGGAGCAGGGCGGCGACCAGTGTCACCGCCGCAGCCGCCACCGCCGCCGCGCTCAGCGCCGCGGGCCCGGCTGTCCGGGCCTCACCCCCTCCCCGCGGCTCTTTGTCCCCTCGCCCCATTCGTCGGGTGCCCCTCCGAGGTGCGCCCGGGGGTCGCCAGCAGCAGAGTCTGCGCCTACCCGATTACGTCTTCAGGTGACTTCGCGACGCCGCTTCCTCGCCCCGCCTAGCGGGGCGGGGCCTGGGGGAGGGCGGGGGGCGGACGGGTGTTTGGGCGCAGGGCCAGGTCGGCCGTCAACACGTGCGCGGCGCCGGGCGGCGTCGCGAGCCTGGAGACCGCCCCCTAAACGTCACCAGTCGCGAGCACCGTCTTTCCGCACTTGGTGTCACCACCCAGGCTGAGCTCGCCCCATCCACGGCCTCAGCCAATAGACTGGACCTTTGCTGGTTTCTAAAACATGTTTCAGTTGTATATTGGACATTTCTGTCTCAAGTTCAGCACGTCACAACCTTAACCTTTGCCACCCAACCACCCCAAACAGATGAAACAAACCTACTCCTTGCCTCTCCTGGGTCTCACTGTTCCTATGCATTCTCACACTCCTCACCTCTCCCTCCTCTCTCAAGTCAGAAATTTGGGCGGTCCCCTTTGACTCCTTTTCCTGGCTTTTCCACAGCCCATTTTAGTCAAGTCCTGTCCTATCTGCCTTTCAGATACTTCTCTTGCATAAGCCTTGCTCTCGCCATAGCTCACCAGCATAACCAGTTTCCCTGCCCGGTCCCAGGCGGTGAGCCAGGGTGACCTTCCACACCCGATCCCGTGGTTCGCTCTCCCAAGCCACATCAGCGGTGTTTAGAACGTTAACAGTCTACACCGGACAAGCGCTGGTCTTGGAAGTCCTGGACAGGAGTTAGAATCACAAGTAGGAATCTGAACAACAGAGACAGAGCGTGTTGTTGGTTATTTGGGGCTGCCCAGGACTTAAATTCTATCCCTATTTTTGGGAATTCCAAAATAAGTGGGAGGCAGGACCCCACCTCCCACTCTAGAAGCCAAGTGAAAGCTTTGTTCCCTCACCCAACTCCTTGGGAATTGTATGTAGGTGAGACCCGAGCTCAGTTCATCAGACACTGCCACCCTGGTTTTTCTGCTTTGGGGGGAGTATTAAGTAGATGCAGTGGAAGCCTGAGATAGGGTTTGGCTGGGTGGGACAAAAGTATAGATAGGATAAGCGCATCCTCTGATCTGTCAGCCAGCTGATGGTGTGCTCCATTCTGTGCTTTGCCTCCTTAATTCCGGACTGTTTTCAGAGCCTGTTCTTTATTATTTCTGTTATTCTTCCAAAAATTTTGTTTCCTGCTTAAATTAACCAAAGCTACTTTCTCTTGCTTGCAATAAAAAACCTTGAATGATACAGAGCAGAGTGATTTGTTCCCCACTGGCCTGTCATGGTGCTTAGACCCCTCCCTTTGAGTCCCTACAGCTTTTCTACTAAAATGCAACTTAAAATCTTGTCAGCTAGCCCTGTCTCAAGAATTCATTCATCATATGTGTTGCAGAGATTATTAACTTTCCTCTAGTGTCCATTCTTCTTCTCTTCCTTATTTTTTAGTTGTGGCATAATTGCTATACAATAAAATGCACCCGTCCTAACAGTTTAGTTCCATGATTTTAGACAATTGTGCATACACCTAGATAACCCACCTAAACCAAGATGTAGAACATTTCAGTCATCTTGGAATCATACCTTCATTTCTCTTTCTAGTCAATCCCTCCCCATCCCAGAAGCAACCATTTTTTGATCTATTAATACAGATTAGTTTTGTCTGCTACAGAACTTCATTCAATAAAATAATACGGCATGTACTCTTTGGTGTCTCAAGTTTTTCTGCTCAACATAATGCTTTTAAGACTCATCCGTATTGTTTGTAGGGTTGCATTAATTTTTTTTAAAGGTTTTATTTATATATTTGGCACAGAGAGAGATCACAAGCAGGCAGAGAGGCAGGCAGAGAGAGAGGGGGAAGCAGACTCCCCGCCAAGCAGAGAGCCCGATGCGGGGCTCGATCCCAGGACCCTGAGATCATAACCTGAGCCGAAGGCAGAGGCTTAACCCACTAAGCCACCCAGGCGCCACTCTAGGGTTGTATTATGACCTTCAAAGGCCCTAGTGACCTTTGTGGGCCCCTTTTCTTAATAAAAAATAAAGTTAAAAATTCATCTCTTATATCTGTGTAACTATAAAAACAAATATGTCTGTATTAATTAACGTTAATAAAATGTTCTCTTTAGGCTTAAAGTTCATTTTTTCCTCCTGATTGTAAAGAAATTGGAACATTCTCATGGGCCTGGGCACTGCACCTACTGTGCCAAATGAGTAAGACAGCCCTGGTTGTTTCATGTATCAGTACTTTGTTCCTCAGTATTGCTGAGTGGCATTCCATTGTATGAATATCCCACAACGGGTTGCATTATTCTCCTCTTGATGGACATTATTCTCCTCTTGGTTTGTTTGCTGATTTTGGCTATTATGAATAAGGCTCCTATGAACATTCTTGTACCAGTCTTTCTGTGGACATGTATTTTTATTACTCCTAGGAAAATACCTAGGAGAGGAATGACCGAAGAGTTCGCTCAGCTGAACACACCATTTTATATTCCTACCCACTTGGTATCATTGATCTTTTTAATTTTAGTCATTTAGTGAGTGTTAAATGATGATATGGCTCCTCGCCTTTCTTTTAGCAATAGAGTCCCAAGTTATATCGGACCACATGGCTGTCCATTTAGATTTTATATTTCCCAGTATCACTTGCAAGCCAATGTGACCATGTGACAATGTTTCAGCCAATGAGCGGCAAGCAGAGATAATATGTGCCTGTTTGAATCACATTCTATTTCATTTATTTTTGCATTTTTTAAAGATTTTTTTTTTTACTTGAGAGAGAAAGCATGAATGGGGCCAGGGCCAGGAGAGAGAGAGAAAGAATCCTCAAGCAGACTCCCTGCTGAACATGGGGCTGGTCCTGGGGTTTGATCCCACCGCCCTGAGGTCGTGACCTGAGCCAAAATTAAGAGTTGGAGGCCTAACCGACTGAGCCACCCAGATGCCCCTTGAATCACATTTTAAGAAGGACGTTACCTGCTCTCCCTTCACTTTCCCTTTCCTCCTATCATTAGGCCAGAACATGAATGTGGTACATTCTGAGCCATTGAGCCACCTAGCGAGCCAGCTCTGACCATGGGAAGAAAAATACTGCAGGCCATGGCAGATAAGACGTTAGAACCTGAGTCGCTGCATGACTTCCTAGAACAGAGACCCTTACCCAGCCTGGACTGTCTGCCCTCCTGTGGGCAGTGGGAGAGAAGTAAATGTCTGTCATTTTGGAGCCACCTTAATTTTGTTTCCGCAGCTTAACCGGCAGTTGCCTAAAATCCTTTTAGTCAATCTTGCCAATGGGTACTTAGTGATTTTTTAATGTGAGCTAAATACTGTGCTAGGCACTATAGAGTTTTCCAAGATGAATCAGATACCAGATACAATTACTCTCTCCTGAAAAGGCAAGTCATGAATAATGGAGGAGTCAAAAAAAAAAGTACACGATAACATTCTTAAGTATCCCCAAAACCTTCATAGGGTTTTGCACATGCTAAATGCCAAGTGGGTATACAAACAGGTGATGGAAACTCAGAGAAAGACAAGCCCATGGCTTTTTTCTCTGGCAGTTGGCAAGCAACAAAGACCTGAGATAATGTGACATGTTCTCAGCCACAAAAGTCCATGGCCAGGGGCGCCTGGGTGGTTCAGTTGGTTGAGCGACTGCCTTCGGCTCAGGTCATGATCCCAGAGTTCCGGGATCGAGTCCCGCATCGGGCTCCCAGCTCCATGGGGAGTCTGCTTCTCCTTCTGACTTTCTCCTCGCTCATGCTCTCTCTCACTGTCTCTCTCTCAAATAAATAAAATCTTAAAAAAAAAAAAAGTCCATGGCCAGTGGGGAGAGAAAAGCATAAGGGAAGGAGGGGAAAAGGAACATGGAAAGATCCTGGGTGAGAAGACCTATCCGGCAAGTTCAGGTATGACATCACCTTTACTTAAATGAAGTCTGTTCATTATCTTGACCTCCATTTTGTTACCTGTAAAATGAGAACTGTTTTATTAGGTTCATTTTGCTCCAAGAAGCAGAGACTCTCACCCATGCTATATTGTAGGTCAGTACTGTAAGGACACACATATTGTGTAGGGGAGACTGAATCTCCCAGAAATCTGAAATATGATCTGCCGTAGGGTAGGGCTTCATGGAGGCAGAACTGGAAGGGTCGTTCCGTGTTTGGCTCAAATGGAGATTCTTTAGGGTCAAGGATCCGTGCATCTTCACTTTTCAGCTACATTTTTTACTTATACCTTAATTTAGACTCTTTCTGTTTGAAGCAATTAAAACACCAACTCAAGATGCTTGGAGCAAAAAAGAAAATATACTGGCTCATGCAAATGAAAAATTAGTGTGCGTGACAGCTGTGGGCATAACCCAGATCAGGTCCTTAGCCAACAGGGCCAGGACTCAGTCCTTCTGTCTCCCTTGAATCTGGTCTCCTTCAAGTTGATCTTTTCTCAGACCCCACAAGATAACCTGAAGGATGTGAGCATCTCTAGCCCTTCACCCTCTGTTTTAGCCAGGGTCAAAGATAGGAAAGCTAATGGCACTCCAAGTGGGTAATCTAGGGTAAGTGTACTAAATGGATGGTGTTTAAAAGATCAAAGGTGGAAAAAAAAAAAAAGATCAAAGGTGGGAGAGATGATGAGTCACCAGAACTTAGAGAGGACTGTCCCACAGGAGCTGTGATCTTCTGTGGAGGAGACTCCACTGGGGAGAAGTCAGGGGAATAATGCCCCAGACTTTCTCTTCTCCCTCCCTCTGGTCTCCTGCTGGTACTTCTATCTGGCTGAATTCAACTAGAAGTCAGGGGGAACTTACATGGTGCAGACTAGGTTTCTTGGGGGCATAGAGCAGGGGGCAGAAATGAGGAGAGTGGAACATTCAAGACATCAAGTGCATCCTCCCAGATTCAAGTTTAACAGAAAAGGGCACAATTGTAAACAAAAGTCCCCAGTTTTACCTCTTCATTCTGATTACATTCTGACCATCACCGTGGCCAATGGAATGAAGCCTGGATAGGGTTGAGGAGGTAGAGCCCCCAAGGAAAGTAGATGTCACTATTAAGAGAAGAAAGGAGAATGGATGTTAAATGGCATCTAAAGTGGTCATATTTGTCCATTTGTTATCCCATTTATCCATACATATCTATACTGGATAATTTTTTTTTGCAAAGGAGGGCTATACCTGAATGTAGCATGACTGGGACATCTGGTTGGGCACAGAGAGTTTGGATTTGGTAGGGATAGGTTTTTGGAAGAAATTTTGCAGTATTCCCCTGTCACAGAACAAATGCAACCATGAATTGCATTCAACAATTTAGGTAGCTGATTTAGTGTATCTACTTATGTTCTTGACAGTGGGTTTCCCCCCCACCCTTTTGAAAGCTGTGGGAGTGGAGAGCTCTTGGCATATGGGCCCATGTTTCCTTTCCTGACACCATGCTAATTTTTTTTCATCTTACAGGTGGAGAAACTAAGTCACATATCTGTTAAATATTTGATCTAAGATCATAGAGTTAAACTCTGGTGTCAGGACAAGAACCTAAATATCCAGATCAATGACAAAATATTTAGTGATACTACTGCAATTCTAGAATCTTTTTTATGAAAGCATAGTTCTTCTTGTTTTTAGCTGATTGTCCTATATTTGTTGTTGTAATATTCAGGTTCCCTAGCATTTTGGAGTATATTCTCTCAGTGATCCATGTTGAGGGAATGTGGTAGGTGGGAGTGTGGTTGGTTTTGAGGGGCCACAAAAGTCAATATGGCTGTAATGGGAGGATTAAAGCATATGACAGGGACAGAGGAGAGGACACTGGAGAGGCAAGTGGGGTCTAGATTATACAGGACCTCCTAACATAATTTATCATTGTAATTATTATTTATTTTTTAATTTACTAAACTTGATTTCTTACCATTGTACTTTCAATGGTTTTCTTCAATTTAAAGTAGTGACATATTACTTTAATTACTATTAGTACAAATATTAATACTTATTGCTATCGATACATTTAATACAGTATGTAAGAATGATGAAATTTTAAAAATTTATCAAACATTTAAAAAAATATTTAAAAAAAGGAAGTGTATAGTACATGCAGGATATGACAAATTCATGAGGATAGTATTTAAATGAGTACCATTTGGAAAACACTGGTTGCTGGGCATTTTTCATTTATTGCTGCAGATCTACTTTTCACCCTGCATCCTTTTCCGTGACCCCAGACCTGACCTTCAAGGCATGCACCATCTGGTCTCCCTTGTCCTCTGGCTTCTGGTGGAATTTGGCAAGTGGGAAGCACAGGTGGGAGATGGAAAGGGGGAGAATTGTGAATTTAGGGTGTTTATCCTCCCAAGTCCCTTCTTAAGCGTTGTTGTGCGTTGGCGCTCTAATAGAGAGCACAATTCCTGCCTGCTCACCTCCCTTGCAGTTACAAGCACTCTCCCAAGTTTTGGTAGCCACCTCCTGACTTCACCCATTCAGACCCTGGTGTGGTAAAGCCTCCTGCTGATGCTGGCATTGGGACCCAGCACCATCCCTCATTTGTTCTTCTTAATCTTTCCACACCCTTGTAACTCTTCTCTTTTTAAAAGCCCTTCCATTCTACCATTTGAACACACTATTATTTACTGCCAAAACTCTGAGCAGTGCACCAGTTACATTGGAATTCCTGAACTTTGAAGTCAGGCAGAAGTAGATGTAAATCCTGGACAGCCTCTGAATAGCTGTGTGGCCTTGGTCAAGTCCAAGTGGCCAAGCAAGTATCCACAAACCCAAGAAGCGTCTACCTTATGAGGTC